>LBNU01000717.1:52916-63128 GCA_014162995.1 Artemisia annua | reverse complement strand
AACAACTATATAATGTATTATACTATTATATAAGTATATATTATATTTATTATTATATTATATATATAATAATATATATATATATATACTATATATTAATATATATATATATATATATATATATATATATATATATATATAAAGTGATCCTTATTTTGCTTACATTTGACGTTGTTTTTCGTATGACATTGGTGGAAATAAATTTAGCTTTATTGGTTTAAGAACTCTTTAGAGAGAATTGCAAAAAATCGTCCTAAATTATGGCCAATTTGCATGTTTCGCCCAGTATATTTGAACTGCAAAAGTCGTGTCTAAACTAAACTTTTGGGGCAAAATTCGTCCTAAAAGCAAACGGTTTAACTTCCATCCACTTCTCACGCACGTGTTTGCACACGAGGACAATCTTGTCTTTTTACATGATACAAATACTTAAACGATTTTTAAAAACCCACCACGTTATAAAAGCAGATCCCCAAAAACACTAATAATTTATTTAATCCAAAATTGAATTATGGAACCCTAATCCCCAAACACTATACATCCCTAAATCATCAAATTAATCAATTGTAATCCTAACTAAACTTGGATTCTCAAATGTATTAACGTCTGGTATTTTCGAAGAATCCTAAAGTTTGATCCGTACGATGAA
Source organism: Artemisia annua (assembly GCA_014162995.1). Classification (NCBI taxonomy): domain Eukaryota; kingdom Viridiplantae; phylum Streptophyta; class Magnoliopsida; order Asterales; family Asteraceae; genus Artemisia; species Artemisia annua. Next base: position 62,479 of record LBNU01000717.1, on the reverse strand, counting down.
TATGGTAAAACATGTTAATAAAATTAAAATTGTTGTATTCAATGTTTATGTGTTAATCCTAATTATGTATTTGTTTATGAAACAGAAGAGAGAATTGCAAAAATCGTCCATAAACTATGGCCAATTTGCATGTTTCGTCCCAGAATTATTGAAACTGCAAAAGCTGTGTCTAAACTAAACTTTTTGGGCAAAATTCGTCCCTAAAAGCAAACGGCGTTAACTCCCATCCACTTTCTCACGCACGTGTTTTGCACACGAGGACAATCTTGTCTTTTTACATGATACAAATACTTAAACGATTTTAAAAACCCACCACGTTATAAAAGCAGGTCCCCAAAACACTAATAAATTTATTTAATCCAAATTGAATTATGAAACCCTAATCCCCAAAATACTATACATCCCTAAACAATCAAATTAATCAAATTGTAATCCTCAAACTTTGATTCTCAAATGTATAACGTCTGGTATTTTCGAAAGAATCCTAAGTTTGATCCGTACGATGAATATGGTAAGAACATGTTAATAAAATTAAAATTGTTGGTATTCAATGTTGTTTATGTGTTAATCCTAATTATTGTATTTTGTTTATGAAACAGCTGGTTTTCCAGATGTGTTTTCAATGAAGGTGTTTCATGGTGGAAGTTTCACACCATCACCCAATCGTAGGTATTTTGGGGGTAAAGTTCTGTTTGTAGATTTGTTGCATATTAAGCACTTTAGGATTGACATAATACATTCTATAGTGAAAAGGTTAAAATATGATCCTAGGGAAATCATGTATTATCACTTTAAGATACCAAATGAGACCTTAGACTGTGGATTAAGGGCATTGGGAAGTGATTCTGATATTGTTAATCTCTCCAAATATGTAATTGATAATAAGGTTATTGAAATTTATATTGAACATGGTGAAACCACAGTTGAGAGTTACTACATGCCCACAAATGTTGAGAATAATGAAGATGTGCTAGGTGGTGATATGATTGGGCAGTCTAGTGATATAGGTGGTGATATGATTGGGCAGTCTAGTTATATAGGTGGTGATAAGGCTGATGTTCAAGGTGATGAGGCTAATGTAGGTGGTGGTGATAAGGCTGATATTGAAGGTGAGAAGGCTGATGTAGGTAGTGGTGATGAGGCTAATGTAGGTGGTGGTGATAAGGCTAATATTGAAGGTGAGAAGGCTGATGTAGGTAGTGGTGATGAGGGTGATGAGGGTGGTGACAGTGATGTAGAGTTGGTGGATGATGAACATATTATAGAGCCTGTAGATGTGCCAATGGAAGGTTTTCGGTTCAATCTTGATGATGACACAGTCGCAGATCCTCTAAGACCTAGGTTAACTATAAATGAGGAAGACTTAGAGGTTATTGATTATGATTCATATGAAAGTGAGCTTGGTGAGGATGACAATGCAAGTGCTATTAAAGCTTCAATTAGGAAACTTAAAAAGAAGGGAAAAAAGGATAATGAGGGTGGAATTGTGAACTTCTTTTATACAGGGCAAGAATTTGGTAATAGGGAAGAAGTAAAGGCTAGGATTAAGGCATATTCTGTGGAGTCAAGAAGGGATATAGACATTGTGAAAAATGATAATTTGAGAGTAAGGGCTAAATGTGTAGGTATTGTGCCAACTGTGTTGGGAGATGGGGGAATGGAATCTGTAATGGGAAAGAGTCAAGATTATAAGGTTGTAGATAAGGTGAATGTGGGAAATAAAGAGAAGGTACAAAAGGGGAATAAGGGTAAGAAAGTAATTTCAGAAGAGGTAGGTGTCAAGAGTAAATGTGAATGGGAGGTTTATGTTGCCAAGACAAAGGAAGACAATTGGCAAGTTAGGACATATAAAAAAGACCACATTTGTCTACAAACAAGAAAAGTTAGGCACTGCACATCTACTTTTCTGTCACAACATTTAGTAGATAAGATTACACTTAACCCACACATCCCTGTTAAAGCACTTCAAGATCAAATGCAAAAAGATTTCCAGGTTGGTATTTCTAGGCATAAAGCTTACAGAGCTAAAGCTAAGGCAGAAGAGACTGTTAAAGGTGATGCTCAATTGCAGTATGCTTCTTTGAGAGATTATGTTATGGAACTTAAAAGATGTAATCCAAATACCACAGTTAAGATAGATGTTGAGAGAGATGGAGATCCAGATTCAAATGTTAAGATGTTTAAGAGGATATACATCTGTTTAGGGGCACTAAAGGATGGATTCAACTCTGGTGGCAGAGACCTTTTAGGTTTAGATGGTGCCTTTATGAGGCCACCATATCAAGGACAACTACTTACCGCTGTTTCTGTTGATGCAAATAATGGGATCTACCCTGTAGCTTATGGTATTGTGGAGTCTGAATCACTACAATCATGGTTATGGTTCCTCTCTAATCTGGGAGATGATCTTGATCTAGACATGGACTCACATTTCACTTTCATTACAGATAGACAGAAGGTACATATTAAGTTAACAGTTTTTGGTCTTTTAAATATTTGGTAAAAATAAATTTATTTACTTATTATTTCCTTTAATTTCAGGGCTTGTTACCTGCTATTAAGAAGTTATTTCCATCTGCTGAACATAGATTTTGTGTGAGACACATTTGTGAGAACATGAGATTAACTTGGAGAGGTGGAGAGTATAAGGAAATGCTTTGGAGGTGTGCAAGTGCCACAACTGTTGTGCAGTTCCAGAAACGTATGGATGAGTTGAAAGCATACAACCTCAAAGCTTATGAGTGGTTGCAAAAGATTCCTGCAGAACATTGGAGTAGATCTCACTTCTCAGGTAACACTTTTACATTTTTTGTTTAAGTTAATATGTTTTACATTTTTGTTTAAGTTAATATGTTTTGCAGTTAGACTTAAATAGACACATGTTCATTAACAAACAGGTAGGGCCCATTGTGATCTGTTGATAAACAATATCTGTGAGGTATTCAATAGGCAATTGCTAGATGCTAGGGATTCTCCAATTATAACTGCCCTTGAGTATGTTAGGGAATACTTATTGAAGAGGATAGTGGTTGTTCAAAGTGTCATTGCTAAGTCTGTGGGGCCATTAACTCCATCTGTTGCTAAGATTTTGGACAATATCAAGACTGCAGCAAATCAGTACTCTGCCCAATGGAATGGTGCAGATCAATATGAAGTCAAAGGGCCATGGGGTGACCAAGTGGTAGTGAACTTAGAACAAAAGACATGCTCTTGTAGGAAATGGGAAATATCAGGGTTGCCTTGTAAACATGTGGTGGCTTGCATAAACAATTTGAATGAAAATGGTGGGAATGGTGGTTTGGCAGAGGATTGGGTACATCCTTCATACAGGCTCAACACTTGGAAGGAGCAATATTCACATAAAATCAATCCAATCTGTGGGAAACATCTGTGGGTGAAACATGATTGGCCATCTACCTTAATTCCACCAAAAGAACATCCACGGATTGGAAGACCTCCAAAAAAAAGGAAGAAAAGTGTTGTAGAAGTTGAAGATTTGGTCAAAGGTGGAAAATTGTCAAGGAAGGGAACAACTATGACATGTAGCATCTGCAAGGAAAAGGGTCATAATAGAAGAAGTTGTAATAGGATTGCAGGTGGGAATAAAGTTGGTGGGAGAGATGCTGGTGCAAGTGGGAGTAAACAAAGTGCATGTGGGAGTCAACATCAACAAGCAACTGCAATTGGGAGTCAACAACAAGCAACTGCAACTCCAAAAAGAACATAAACAACAGCTTCCAGGCTCACACCAACAAAGTAGTATCTGATGTAGTATCTTTCCTGTTTAAGTAGTATCTAATGTAGAACTAAAATTACAACTCTTTGATGTAGTATCTTTTGGGATGTTTAAGATTTATTAGTATTGATGTAGTATCTTTTGGGATGTTTAAACTTGGCAGTATGTTTGATGTCAAAATTGGTAGTATATTTCATGTGTTGTTTGATTAACATGGTCATGTTCAGTCTTTGGTTAACATTTCATTTGCATTTGTCATTTGCAGTCTTTGGTTAACATTTGATTTGCATTTGGCATTTGCATTGTTAAATGACATTTGCATTTGTCATTTGCATTCTTTTGTTAACATTTCATTTCATTGACATTTGCATTCTTCTGTTACCATTTCATTTCATTAACATTTGCATTGTATGGTTAACAGTTCATTTCATTGAACAACCCATTACATCAAAATTCATTGACCATAACACATTTTGGTCAATGTATAAGTTAAACTACTAATCAAAGCCTAACAGTACATACCATATTACATCCTAAAAACAAGGAAAACAACCCAAGGATTTCATAGCCTAATAGTACCTATCCTATTACATCATAAAAACAAGGAATACAACCCAAGTACAAACCAACCAAATCTTCAATCTTCTATTTGCAGCTCGTAATTCATTCATTGATTCTTCAAGCACATTCCTTGACATTAGCAATCCTGGGATGATCTCAGTTGAACGGGCACACATGGGTGGGTCGAACCAATCAAAAAAGTTACATTCAGTACCCTACAATCAGATAGAAACCCCTAATTATTAAGCATGAATGTAAAGGATTAATGTAAAAGATGAGTGTTTTTTGCAACTTACTCCAATTCGTGGACATGTCAAAAAACGACGGCCTGGGTTACGGGGAGTCCATGAACATCGAAGCACACATGGTTTATTACAAAGGCAACGCGCCATATTGATTGATTTGGGTTAATTTAAAAAATTAGGGTTAGGGTTTATTATTATATGTGTGTTTGGGGAAAGAGGGATTTTTTATTTTGATGGGTGGGGTGTGTGGGTTATTAAAGGGAAAGAGTTCGTGTAAAAAGACAAAATTGTCCTCGTGTGCAAATCACGTGCCTATCAAATTGGATGGAAGTTAACACCGTTTGCTTTTAGGGACGAATTTTGCCCAAAAAGTTTAGTTTAGACACGGCTTTTGCAGTTTCAATAATACTGGGACGAAACATGCAAATTGGCCATAGTTTAGGGACGATTTTTGCAATTCTCTCAACTCTTTATTTTATTTTTCCTTTTTAGCAAGGAAATTGTGTATTAATAATTCTTTTAGGCAAATAAAGTTCATCATTGTAACGAGGGAATTAACATTTTTTGTTTATATTAGGATGGCTCCAAACCCATAATTATTCAAAAGAATGCATGAAACCAACAAGATAAATTATGTACAGGTTAGGCGGGGTACACAAATTATTTTTGGCATTTACAAGAGGTCGTCTTGTTTAGATAAATATGGTCATGTCATATTTATAATATTTTTGTTAATTGGTGACTTTGTGTCCAAACTAATAAGACCTTCATTCAAGGGCGGAGACAGAAAATAACTGTCGATGGAGTAAACATTGATAATTTTTAGAAACTACACTACAAATTGGTTCGTTAAGTGGGCAAATCACAAAAATAGTAAAATATTTTAAAAAATTTACATTACAATTTTTTTCGCTAGAGAGGCATGTGCCCGCCCTGCCCCTCCTGTCTCCGCCTCTGCCTTCATTATTGTCACGAGAGAAACTAAATAACACCTTCATTATATCAGTGGAACTACCAAACAATTTTCCATTTAGTGAACACCGCATATCATATTGATTTCAAGAGATATGAATACCACAACATTTCGTGCACCATTTGAAGCTCATTGGGTTTCACTATTTCTGTATTCCTTCTCTTTCGCTTCTTGCCTATACCCTCCTCACTTCTATGCCACTGCCCACTGCAATTGTTTATTTTGCACCTTTTTCCTATGTAATAGTGGTTATTGTTTAGGTGGTGTAACATAGATATAATCAAAATAGTTTTTCTAATCTGAATGTTCTTTGATCTTTTTGAGGATTGACATCGCACATGGAAGTGTGCGACAATGGAAGGTGCCAAGACACAGCATTCACCAAGAGAAGAATCAACTGTTAAGAACTAGAAGTAAGAGATGGGAGCAGTGGCGGATCCAGGAATTAAGAGTAGGGTATGCACAATTTTTAGTAGAAAAATAGTAAATTCGGGTTTTCAAGTTTTGTTTATTCGGGTCGGGTTTTTTTGGGTTTGGTTGGTCCATGTCTGGTTTTTCGGGTTTATGCTCATAACAAGTACTATATATAAGATCAACATTTACGATACGGATTTATAATGCAACGATCCATAATATAGCCAAAAGTAGATTAACATGTCAATTTACCACAAGCATGACAAAATAAATATAGAATAATAAACAATGTAAACATAAGAATATTATTAATAATCCTAATTTTTGATTGTATATAAAAACCTTAAAGTTGTCACTTGTTTGTAATAAAGGAGCTGATAACTAGAGGTGCAAATACATAACCGTTTTTTTTTTAACCGGTGGTTTAACCGTAACCGGTTTTTTACAAAACCGGTTTTTTATAACCGAACCGGTTAGACCGGTTTTTAATTTTTCTACGGACCGGTTTTTTCCGGTTATATAACCGGTTTTAACCGGTTTTTAAAAATAACCGACATTTGCATTCTTTTGTTAACATTTCATTTCATTGACATTTGCATTCTTTTGTTACCATTTCATTTCATTAACATATGCATTGTATGGTTAACAGTTCATTTCATTGAACAACCCATTACATCAAAATTCATTGACCATAACACATTTTGGTCAATGTATAAGTTAAACTACTAATCAAAGCCTAACATTACATACCATATTACATCCTGAAACCAATGAAAACAACCCAAGGATTTCATAGCCTAATAGTACCTATCCTATTACATCATAAAAACAAGGACTACAACCCAAGTACAAACCAACCAAATCTTCAATCTTCTATTTGCAGCTCGTAATTCATTCATTGATTCTTCAAGCACATTCCTTGACATTAGCAATCTTGGGATGATCTCAGTTGAACGGGCACACATGGGTGGGTCGAACCAATCAAAAAGGTTACATTCAGTACCCTACAATCAGATAGAAACCCCTAATTATTAAGCATGAATGTAAAGGATTAATGTAAAAGATGAGTGATTTTTGCAACTTACTCCAATTCGTGGACATGTCAAAAAACGACGGCCTGGGTTACGGGGAGTCCATGAACATCGAAGCACACATGGTTTATTACAAAGGCAACGCGCCATATTGATTGATTTGGGTTAATTTAAAAAATTAGGGTTAGGGTTTATTATTATATGTGTGTTTGGGGATTGAAAGAGGGATTTTTTATTTTGATGGGTGGGGTGTGTGGGTTATTAAAGGGAAAGAGTTCGTGTAAAAAGACAAAATTGTCCTCGTGTGCAAATCACGTGCCTATCAAATTGGATGGAAGTTAACACCGTTTGCTTTTAGGGACGAATTTTGCCCAAAAAGTTTAGTTTAGACACGGCTTTTGCAGTTTCAATAATACTGGGACGAAACATGCAAATTGGCCATAGTTTAGGGACGATTTTTGCAATTCTCTCATAAAAAAATTATTGATGATTATTGCTATTGATTTGCATAAAACACCAAGTGAACACGCCCTTTATAGTTATTTATTTTAATAAAATGAAAAGGAAGATACAACTACACTTGTATAACAATAGAATAATCATATCAAGAGCTGTTATCCACGAACAGACTTTATATAATCATTTTGCTAATCGATGGTATATTTTCCCTTTGGTCATGTTTGACGTGCGAACTTATCAGAGCTTCATAATATGAGCTTATTTTTTTTATAAAAAAATAAGCTATAATTAAAAATAAGTCTCGTTTGACTGACATAGCTTGAAGGAGCATGTTAAAAAAAATAAGCTACTAAATGGAATGCTAGTTAAACTAACGTTTAGAAAAAAACTCCAGCAACCAGCCCTGGTAATCCACTCCAGCTTTTACTAGTGCCAAACATACCCAAAGACGTTAATGAGAAGGTGCCTTGAATTATAGTTATTCTTGTGCGTTTTATGCATTTGTGTAGTCGTACTACATTGTACGTGCTTGTATATAGTATCCAAGTGAAACGCGACTATGAACTCTTTTGACGATCTTAGTGTAGTATCGCAAAGTTAGTAAATGTGATTATTGGAACTAAAACTCAAATGACTAGAAAAGCCTTAAAATTTTCTTACAACCCAATCTAGCTAACTTCAAAAATTAAAAGTTGGTTGTACATCATATCATATCTTATCTATTGTTAATTTCAAGAAAACATGTGTGGACAGTTAAAAATAAAAACAGTATCAATAAGTTAAAGACACCAGAAGGGAGATGGCAACATAACTAATATGTTTGCTTAAATTATTGAGTCAATAATTGAAGTTTACTAGAATGTCATTAGTTAGACCCACTCAGGCACTCATGTGCATACAATACAAATATATAAAATTTAGTCTTATGAAATTCTGGTGAAGAGCGCCCGTCATGACGTATTTTCCACTGATTCCGCGACTGTCAAGCTCACCAATTTTAAATTTTTCTTTTTAAAGATTGGGTTAAACGTAATGAATTGATAAAAGAATATAATTGACGATTTAATGGAATGAAGATAGTAATTGAATGAGCCATTAGTGTTTCATTGACCTATTTAATTGTTATGTTGTAATGGAATAAAACATTTACGCATGTTGTTTGGTACAGTACAATAAACGTTAAAAATCAATGAAGTATATGAATTATGGTAAAATGTGATTCCATGTCATAATGACATAATAGAATGAAGAAAAACTAAGGGTGACTATGTAATAAAATTGGTGGCTATATACGTAATGGAATGAACCATTAAATAAACAATTCCATTACAAAACTCTAAACAAACAACATTTTTTAATTCCATCATAACAATTTATTCCATTCCGACTTGGATTCATACATACCAAACATTACTTAATAGAGTTGCAAAAAAATCTTTTAGATATGTGTAAACTGCATCAATAATTGATGTAATCTATATTGTGAATCAAAACATAGTAATGTTTGCAGTCTGGAGCTACAATACATGTACTATAAGTTTTATATAGACCTTAATTGGTTTATTGATAAAGATGAGTGGAATTCACATGATCATCTTCTTATGATCGTATCATCTTACGTAGTCATGACTGAAGGATTAGTTTCACATGATCATCTTCTTATGATCGTATCATCTTACGTAGTCATGACTGAAGGATTAGTAGGACCAAATTGTAAAACGATAATTAAAGAGGAAGAAGTTGTAAGATGATATAATAATGCTCTTAAGTTAAATATAGTGACAACGTATTTTAAAATTTTCTAACCAACCACGCTAGGCACCAAATATCTTTGAAGTCTGGGTTCCAGACTACATTAGTATATATCTCGGGGGTAGCAAAAGAAAGCGATGGAAATGGTACTTGATATATGATGAGTATGCAAATACTCATCATTTTGTTACCATTTGAACCCACAAAAATGCCCAAAAACACACAAATGACCACAAAATGTTACAAATTTCATTAAAATGTGTTTTTATGTGACTTATGAATAAAAAGACTAAAAACAAGTGAAAAACATGCAAAATATACCAACTTGTCACTTTTAGTCCCTGAAGTATCACATTTGGCAAAACTAGTCCCTGAACTTTCAAGAATTGTCA
>LBNU01000717.1:36728-52908 GCA_014162995.1 Artemisia annua | reverse complement strand
TATAATGGATCCGCCAGTCGCGCCAGTTTATGACGATAGTGTATTAGAGGAGTTACTCGACGAACAAATCCATTATCGTCTCCAATATGATCTTACAGAGCACGTACATGCTCAAAACTTAGAATACCTCGATGATTAGCTATTTATTTTTATTTATAAAAGTATTATGTAATTTTCTATTAATTATGTTTGTTTTCCGAGTATTATGTAGTTTTATTTTAATTATTAATGAAATATTTATGTTTTTATTAAATTGTTTAATTATGAAGAAAAAAAAAGTTGGGAGGTATGAAAAGTCTATGGTTGCCACTAAAAAGGGGTTGGGAGGTATGAAAAAAGTGTAAGTGAGGTGGAATGATATTATTGGTGGATTTGGGAGGTATGGTTTTTTTGGGGTCTATGACTGCCACCACCCTAAGGGTGACTATGTAATAAAATTGGTGGCTATATACGTAATGGAATGAACCATTAAATAAACCATTCCATTACAAAACTCTAAACAAACAACATTTTTTAATTCCATCATAACAATTTATTCCATTCTGACTTGGATTCATACATACCAAACATTACGTAATAGAGTTGCAAAAAAATCTTTTAGATATGTGTAAACTGCATCAATAATTGATGTAATCTATATTGTGAATCAAAACATAGTAATGTTTGCAGTCTGGAGCTACAATACATGTACTATAAGTTTTATATAGACCTTAATTGGTTTATTGATAAAGATGAGTGGAATTCACATGATCATCTTCTTATGATCGTATCATCTTACGTAGTCATGACTGAAGGATTAGTTTCACATGATCATCTTCTTATGATCGTATCATCTTACGTAGTCATGACTGAAGGATTAGTAGGACCAAATTGTAAAACGATAATTAAAGAGGAAGAAGTTGTAAGATGATATAATAATGCTCTTAAGTTAAATATAGTGACAACGTATTTTAAAATTTTCTAACCAACCACGCTAGGCACCAAATATCTTTGAAGTCTGGGTTCCAGACTACATTAGTATATATCTCGGGGGTAGCAAAAGAAAGCGATGGAAATGGTACTTGATATATGATGAGTATGCAAATACTCATCATTTTGTTACCATTTGAACCCACAAAAATGCCCAAAAACACACAAATGACCACAAAATGTTACAAATTTCATTAAAATGTGTTTTTATGTGACTTATGAATAAAAAGACTAAAAACAAGTGAAAAACATGCAAAATATACCAACTTGTCACTTTTAGTCCCTGAAGTATCACATTTGGCAAAACTAGTCCCTGAACTTTCAAGAATTGTCAGAATTAGTCCCTAAAGGTTTTAAATGAATTAAAAGTCAACTTTAGTCCTTGGAAAGTCAAAATTATTCACTTTTAGTCCCTGGATGAAAGTTTTCACAAATTGGCAATTTCAACCCCTCAAGTTTCAAAAATGGCAAAAATAGTCCCTGGGTATTCAAAACTTAGATTTTATCATAAAATACCCTTGTACTATTCATAATTTACAATTTGGAACATTTTGATAAACTTTTGGGAAATTACAAGTTTAGTCCCTCAAAATCCAAATTTTACATATTTAGTCCTTTAAAGGTTTAAATAAGGAAATTTTACAACTTTGGTCCTTGTACTATTCACATATGGCAATTATGGTCCTTGTGATAATTTTGGAAAAGTTACAATACAGGTCCCTAAAGTTTGGCAGTTTTACACTTTTGGTCCTTATTTATTTCACAAACCAAACGGATCCCTTAGTTATAAAACCCAACACCCTTAGCCCTTTTTATTTCTTTCTTTCTCTGGCCCAAACCACAAGCCCAACCCAAATTTTAAAATTATAACTCCCTCCACCTCCTACCCCTTTCCCCCGTTCACACTGCCACCACCACACCTCCATAGCCACCACTCCACCTCACCTTTTCCACCACCACTTGGCCACCCACTTCACCCAACCATCTCCCTCCACCTCACACCATCCCCTGACACCCTTAAAACCCTCACAAGCAACCTCCACATGTCCCAAGATCTTTTGGCGCCAAAATCATATAAACGGCCAAGATGAGTTGCAGACATCCAATGGCTAGGATTTAAAGTGGGATTTGACTGCAAGCTCAAGTGGAACACATTGAGTCTATAAAAGAGGCAGAAGAATGAAGAGAAGGGTACTCTTGGAATTTTTGACATTTTTCAAACTTGGGGGACCAAAGTTGTAATTTTGTGATTTTTGATATTCAAAGGGTTTGTTTTGACAACTTATGAATCCCCAAGGACCTTTTATGATATTTTGCCTATTTTGAACTATTTAGGGACTAGTTTTGACAATTTGTGAAAGTTGAGGGACTGAAACTGCCAATTGTGCAAACTTTGCTTGTTTTTCATTTGTTTTCAAACATTTTGCATCTAAGACTCATAAAACACACTTTTGGAATATTTCCATTATTTTGATGCATTATTTGGTGTTTTTGGCTGTTTTTGGCAGTTCAGGTTATAGAAAAATGATGAGTATTTACACACTCATCAATCCTCCAAAGGGACTCCCTAACATGCTCTCTCAAAACCCACTTTAGGTTTGTTTAACTTAAATACTTTTTATTTTGGCTGAAATATTGAAGATAACATGTTATATAAGAGTTTGAAAAATATTTAAACAATGGAGATATGTTAATGTAGTTGAACATTGGAGATGTTTTTAGATGTTTATAGGTGGCATGTGTAAGGTTACTATCCAGATAAAGAATAAGCTTTCGTGCTTCAATTAGATTGTGTTTCCAACTTTATTTAGTGGCTGAAAAAAGTTCAACCTTGATTCTTTCATCAGTTCTTGTCATAATTGACTTCATCTTATAACTTGTTTATATCGTCCCTAGTACCTACATCAAAGAAGATGTTCATGCGTGTCACAATGGTATTGTAAGGCATATAATAGGTACCTACTCATCAGTTAAAGGAAAGACGATGTGAAAAAACAGAGGTTTATATTGATGATAAACTAACCTTGATCAAGATGTTGATACTTAAGTTTGTAAAAAAAATGTTATCCCAAAAAAGGAGGCCTAATCCTAATGAGCAAGAACATACACAGATACAAAATTAAAAGGCGAAGCTTAATCCTACAACTTTGCCCACTCAACATCTAATATTAGCAATAAGTGAACTCAAAAAACTAAAAACCAAAAGAAATATAATTGATAATNAAGAAACAAAGGACTATAGTAGATAGGTATCAACTTAAGTAAGTGTGATAAAGCAACACCCCGCTAAGCTAATTTTTTCAGCTATTGAGCTTATCAAATGGCTTAGAGAAAAAACAGTTATTAAACATAGTCGACCTGCTATATGATTCACTCAACATGAACCATTTATAGAAAAATAATAAAAAATGGAATTAAAAAAATGAAAAATTATAGCTACCAATTATAATAAGAGCTATATATGCAATCATAAAGGCAAAAGGAAATAACAACTACATCCTAATCAGTTTCTCCATTTCATCAGTTCTGATAAAGTTTACCACATCTATACCAATACAGATATATGATGTGTTTCAATAAGGTCTGTTTGGGATTGCTTATAAATGGGCTATTTAGAATTCGCTAACTGAACAACCCTTTGTAAACTGTTTCAATAAGCATCCTAAAGTTGAATGACATTTGGCTACGAGTTTTCTATAGAGCTCGTGTATCATTATTCATTTCTTCAATGTTCCATAAAGAAAGTTAAGTATTTCTTAGATAAATGGGTAAATAGTTATAAAAAACACATCAAAGTAGAAGCCTTATCATTCATAGCAGCAAATAAATATATCATCAATTCATCCTCCAAAGGGACTCCCTAACATGCTCTCTCAAAACCCACTTTAGGTTTGTTTAACTTAAAACTTTTTATTTTGGCTGAAATATTGAAGATAACATGTTATATAAGAGTTTGAAAAATATTTAAACAATGGAGATATGTTAATGTAGTTGAACATTGGAGATGTTTTTAGATGTTTATAGGTGGCATGTGTAAGGTTACTATCCAGATAAAGAATAAGCTTTCGTGCTTCAATTAGATTGTGTTTCCAACTTTATTTAGTGGCTGCAAAAAGTTCAACCTTGATTCTTTCATCAGTTCTTGTCACAATTGACTTCATCTTATAACTTGTTTATATCGTCCCTAGTACCTACATCAAAGAAGATGTTCATGCGTGTCACAATGGTATTGTAAGGCGTATAATAGGTACCTACTCATCAGTTAAAGGAAAGACAATGTGAAAAAACAGAGGTTTATATTGATGATAAACTAACCTTGATCAAGATGTTGATACTTAAGTTTGTAAAAAAATGGTTATCCCAAAAAAGGAGGCCTAATCCTAATGAGCAAGAACATACACAGATACAAAATTAAAAGGCGAAGCTTAATCCTACAACTTTGCCCACTCAACATCTAATATTAGCAATAAGTGAACTCAAAAAACTAAAAACCAAAAGAAATATAATTGATAATGAATTTAGCCTCTTACACATGTCATCAAACACATGATGTGCATAAAAAACAATAATCAAATCGTTACAAATCCAACTCAGATTTTCCGCTCACACATATCATCAAACACATGGTGTGCATAAAAAACAATAATCAATTCGTTAACAAATTTCTTTGACTTTACAAACACCAATCATGTATTTGTATTCAACTAACCTTTAATTGAGAATCAGAAGCTGATGGAGATCTGGAAGGATGGCAATGACGAGTTGCTGAAACAAACATGACAAACAATTAAAATAAACAAATCCAAAGAGCATCGTAAAAATAAACGGAACTGATATCATCAAGATCAAAATGTTTTCGGCCTAATAACAGATATTAAATTAAAGATTGTTTAAACTATTCAATATATGATAAAGATTTCGATGATGAAAAGATGAGCATTGTTCCAAATATCTTTTTAAAAATACTCGATTTGAATGAGTTAAGAATTAATGGTTGAATTGAAACTGACCTTAATGAAATCGATTTAACTCACCTTGTAGAGGAAGATTGGTAACAAATTTTGGGTTATTCGGTTACAAAGGATTTGAATGAAATTAATGATTAGCAAAAATAGCACAAATTTAATGAGATGATTTTAGTGAAGGAGCGGTTTTGATGTAGTGTATAGAAGAAGTTTTATGCTATCGAGTTGAATGGTGTTGAACGGAATGAAGAAACAATTATGGTGTTTAATGGTATTGAATACCTTACAAAAATAACTCAAAGAGGAGCGTGAATAATTTAGAACTGTGGTTTTTAAAGCTGTGCTTTGTAAGTGTTGTACATTTTTAGAACATTAATGATTTATTGACCAATAGGAGAGAAGACACATCATCACATTAATTATTTTTCTTGCTTATTAGGCTTGTACATTATTGAGTTTTATTATATAAGATAGATTTCTTCTATTTCCGACCAATAAGAGGGCTCGATTTCAAAACTGAGCTCTCTCATTAGTTAATCGAATTCCTCGATTCGGCAAATACAAAAGATATGCCATTTCTTCTATTTCCCTTTAACATAATCAAGATTTCAAAGATAGACAGGCACCGAACATTTAATATTGCAAGCAAAATTTTCTTCCATTGAAACAAAAGAAATCAAACTATTTCTTTTTTTTTTTGTTCAATTTACCACTTTAGTTGTTACAAATAGATCACACGCTGTAACCAACAATCGCAGGATTCCATTTCCCCATTTTGTGCGTGCTACATGCCTCCTTTGTAGCTTCATCCATGGCCCTCTCGGTAACACCATTGTTGCATATGTTAGCAAATGTCCGCGTATGTTTCATGCCATACTGAGTCAAGGTTCCACAATACGTCTCATATGTTCGAATCTTATAAATCAATCAAAAGTTAAATTCATCAGTTAACATTTCACTAAAAACTAAACAAGTTAAATCAATGTAACATGAAGGAGAATCGTTTATGTTATAATAATTGTTTACCATAAATTTGAGACACCCCCAATCATCGACAAGGGCAGATCCTTGAGCTCGCACTGGTCCATCTCCATTACCTAACAAGTTTTGTTTGATTATGTTAACACTGCTATCCAAATGTGCCCTATGTGCCGTTATTTCCTTGATTTTTTTAAGTAGTTCATCTTTTTGTTGTTGTGTTCCAGTTGATTTCTTGTACTGTAGAGAACATGAAACCAGGAATCAGCTTCTATATAAAGTACAAGTCAGATCTATTTTTAAATTAAGTACCCTTTGCCGCATAGAATAGAGATCTGCATCTCGTTGGTTGACAACACCCATGGAGTCGAAAGATGGAGATAGATCCACAGGAGAATGTTTAGTAGTAGAGCCTTGATAAACTGAAACAGTCTCATTGCTTATCCATAGAGTACCGTACTGCATCACATGAGATCCTTCATTATAATCAGTATTTCGAGTCCTCTTCTTCACCTGAAAATATTTTGTGCGATATTGCTCAAACACTTATAAATCCAAATATAGAAATATATTCTCTGATTTTCGCAAAACTTTTAAACCCAACCTTTAAGTATTGTTGTTCCAAAGTTTCATTCCGGAGATCATTTTTGTCACTAAGAATCCAAGTAAAAAATGAGTAAATCAATTGCTTAAGCAACTAAGAAAACATATAGTCTTTTTTCGACGCCAACATCCGTCGCAATGATGAAAAAATGTCACTAAATTTACAATGTAGGAAAAATACCTGTCTTCCAACCATGAAACACTGTATAAGTCACCTAAGCAAGTGCCGAATCCTGGAGGTGGGGGAGGATTACTCTCTGGACAATATGTGGCCAAACTATCCTCGGTTGCATTTGATGCAGTTGTCACATAAATGTTCATATCATCGGGCAACAGACCTTCGAAAATACTTCCACTTTCACACGAATCTAAATATATTACCTACATACATCATTGAATGACTTTTTTTTATTAGTTCTAGCGATCGAATAATCAACAATAAAACGATAGAATTTTATATGTATCTTACCATCTCATCATATGTGCCACTCGCATGCTTTTCTTTAAGAACTTGAATAAATTCATCGGCTATTATGTAAGGGGAGTTTGGCATCCCTATAGTAATTAACAAAAGACATCACTTTGATCTGTAATAACATATTGACATTGTAATTCATCAGCAAACCACAAGATATAGAAACACGGACCTAACATTCCGGCGGCGCCATGATCCGAATAGTACACAAAAATCTTGTCATTGGGTTTGCTCGCTACAACTTTCCCGCTTCCTCCTTTAACCGCTGTAGCATTGCCGAGAAGCACGGCATAGAAATTGGCCGTGGTCAAATTTGCACCAGTATAATCCTAGCACGATATATATTTTTAGTATAGATTTTTGTATGGAAAGGATACATGACTAGTTGTGCTCAGACGACTAGCTATGTCAAGAAAAAATCAACTAAATAACTATAATAAATGGAGCCACTATATATAATCATCTCACAATAAAACCAACATATAAATACCTCAATTTTCTACTAGCTAGAAAAGTAACAATTTCAAAAGGAAACTAAAATATTTTCAAATGAGTTATAACGAATATTTTTAACTCATATATTTAAAGATAGATTTAATCAATTCAAAATATGACATTCTTTTAATCAATTTCCCTTTCTTTATATCTTTATAGTCAATATTGAATTTTGTTGTTCTTATTACTAATTTTGTTTTAATATGTTACAAAATAGTTATCCGATTTATAAAAATGGAGGTCATAAAATTACTAATTTTTCAATTGTAACAATAACTACACTTAAAATCTAAGGCAAGTTTTTCGAAACAATAACAATAATTTGAGGGTAACAACTTGCGGTACTTGAAATTCGTCTAGTGGTATGTGAGAGTTACACCAACCAAGAGGTTGCAAACTCAATCTCGTTGAAAGCGTTTATTAAATATACTATGAGACAGGAGGTATATGTGTATGGAAAAAGCTAGATGTCATTACACAAAATAAGAAAATATAAACAAAATAATTAATTCAACTTTTATATTTGTGAGTAAATGAGGTGAGACACATTGAGTAATTAATATTTATTTTAGCAAATATCTCTCAAGCATTGTCATGTTGCTACACGTCTATATTTTTGCTTTATAAACATTATTATGTTTATTTATAAAGGTTTTAAAATTTTATACATCGTAAAAATGCGTTTAAAAAAAATAAGAATTAAAAAAAATTAATTAATTAATTGACTACACAATATATTATATGACTTTTACATACCTTTACAAAAGTTTATCATTGTAAATGCGTATTACTAAAAGAATTGTCACATGATGTTTTTGTACCTTTGGCACACCAGCGTATACATCTGGTCCTTTGGGGCTATTAATTATGACACCGGGTCGTGGATTGTAAGGATCATAGGCAATATCATCATACATAAATACGATTATGTTTTTATCCTTCAACCCGCCTTTCTTCAGTACTTGATACGCATGACAAACATCTGCCTGAAATAACACATGCATGTATGACGTTAATTTATATCCATTCAAATCTCAAAGAGATATGTGTGCTCTGAAATACTGTATGAAATTCGAGAGAGTAAATGTCTACCTGATGACGATAGTTGCCATACATATTTGAACCAGCTACTAAAACAGCCCATGTCGTGCTATTTCCATGTGGTTTGCCGGTAGATCTCAAGGTATCTAATAAGCTTAACCGTTTAGCTATCGCTAATTGAACCACAAACAAAATGAGGATTGCAAGTCTTAGATGGGAAACCATAACCGGACCCACAATGTTGAACAAGAACATACTATGACTAAGACTAAAACATGGCTCTCTTCAAATTTATAGTGTCAATTTTTTGTTTCTTTATTTTCCTATTTAATGCAAAATAAAGTTAATTAATGTTTAGGTGTAACATATTAATTATTTATATATTATATATCTATATCTATACTATCTAATACACGTGAATATTGTACAAGCCCCCTAAAGCGATGGATGCAATTAATACGCTGATGAGTCTCGGCTGTGATTGGCTAGAGATTTAATGCGTACAACATGCTAATTCGCTACTTTCAATACACATTCCGACACACGCTCCTCCTACACGCATTAAATTAGTCAAACAAAAAAATAACTCATATCAAAATCTTCTGTTTCAATATTGAAATTCAATCACCCATTTAATGTAATTAATTGCTCATAACTGAATCTCATAAACCAATTCAAAATCAAATCAAAAAAGTCAATTAAGCATATAAAAATATATCTCCTATGCCTCATCGATTCAACCACAATCAAGAATTTGTTCGGGTTACATCCATCCGATTCCATAATTCATATCAATGATTTGTATCCCTCACCGATTCAACCACAATCAAGAATCTCATAAACCAATTCAAAAAAGTTCATTTTTTTTAAGAAGGTACTCTTTTATATATGGACTTTTTCGAATTTCAAAATTAATGAAAATATAATTTATGAGATCTTTTGTATTTGTATATTTTTTGTGATGCAGAAGTCCAAAAGGGAAAGCAGGAAGAAAATGAAGAGCACAATTTGTTGTCGATTAAGGTAATTATTGATATGAATCATGATGTTTGGAATAATGAATTATGGGATAATTGTTGTGTTTAATTATTAATTTTTATTTTATGGGGTTTTAGTATTTGATTATCAGATTTGTGGGTTTCATTATGCCCTTAACTGATGGTTGCTTTACTGATGTTTTGCTTTGTTCATGTTTTACTGATGTTGGGTTGCATTTGCTTACGCGTGGTTTGCTTATCCCATGTCAGCTTATTATGTTTTGCTTTGTTCATGTTTACTTTTGCATTTTGTGATAATAAAGCTAAAGTATTATGCTGTAGTTTGTGGATCTTATGCTTAAGCATTGTTTATTAGTGTAAGTTTTGTTTTCGTATGTTTTCTTATAATCCTGTATGTTTACAAGTACTAAGGCTTTTTTAAACTAAGGTTACAATCTGGTGGCACACTACAAATAAGTTTTTGGAGATACTTTAAGATAAGGTTGCAATCTGGAAGAACGTACTCCAGATTTAGAGGAAAATTTCATGATATAAGCTGTACGGATATTCGAGGGAAAATATACTTTTATGTATTATTTTTGTAGTGGCTTTCATCATTTATTTGTTTGGGTTTTTTTTGCTGTTGTACACACCAGCTGCAATAAAACCAGATTGTGGTTATCTGGTTTTTACTTTTTAGGGATCTTTATATGTAAATCCGTAAGAAAGCAATTTTTAGCATATAATGGGGCGTTTGGTATTGCTTATTAAAGGTATGTTTTTCTGAAAAAGCCGGAGTGAAACAACTCAGTTAATAAATATAATAGCATTTATGACATCAAAACGAGGGGGAGTATACGTCAAGGGGGAGCTCCAAGCTAATCGGGATAACCTTTTTGATGCTAACAAAAAGGGGGAGAATTAATATAAACTCACAAAATACTTGTATTAATACTAATTTTTGATTTAATGAGTTTAGATTTTGTAATCATCAAAAAGGGGGAGATTGTTGATATAAATAATGCATAAAACGTTATTTATATTTTTCGATATCTCTATGTTTTGACGATCACAAAATGTAAAAACATTAAACGTAAGATTACTACGTAAACAAGTATTAAGTTATTTTATATCATTTTATCCAACTAAATCACTTAAGGTATGAATAAACAAGTGCTTAATACATTTCATGATCAAAGACTGCACTTCTTGGGAAAGAAGTCGTCTTGGTATTGGATCCGCTCTTCTCTTAGCATGAACATTCATTCTATTGTATTCGTCTTCTTTATTCAGCCCCACCCGAACCATTCGGGGTATTTATTAAATTATTACAAAGTTTATTAAATAATATAAACATATTATATAATTTTGAAAAATACTTTTGGTAATAAAGGAAAATGTTTAAATCATACTAAATATATGAATTCAAAATTTTAACCAAAATCAGTTAGTTTTTCACCAAATAAACTTTCCCTAGAAAAAGACAAGATTTCAGGCCGGTACAGGAGGGCGGCTCCCTTAATTATAAGGGGCGGCCCCCTTAATTTTAAGGGGGCCGACCACCAATTAAGGGGGCCGGCACGCTCCTGTTGTCCGACATCTTTGCCTATAAATACCTGCTCAAACCTTGTATTTTTCCTCACCTTTTGCACTAAAATTTTCAGATCCAATCCTCTCTAAACATCTTTCTAAACCCTTTGATCATAAGATTATTAATCTTTGTTTCAAGTGATTCAATCCCTCCTCATCCTTCCTCATCCAAAGTGCAAGAAAAGAATACTCCTTCAACATTAAGTTTAAGAAGTATTGTAGATAAGTATTGTATATTGTGTAAATCAATTGTGAAGTTGTGTTGTGCTAGTAATTAGATAGATCTAGGTGTGTTAGTTGTGAGTAGAAGTTGTGTAGAGAAAAAGAAGTAGTGAAGTGGTGTGAAGTAGTGAAGAAGTTGTGGAGTGTATAAGTTGTGTAGAAGTCGTGCTAAGTTGTGTAGTTGTGTGAGATTGGTTCTAGCTACAATTAGAACCCGACATTTAGCTTAGTGTCGATAATTGGTGTAAGCAAAAGTTGTGTAAGGTTTTCTCCGCCATAAGGGAGCTTGTTGACATAGTGAAGAAAACTCTCGAGTTAGGTGCTCGGGGAGTGGAGTAGGACGAAGAGGAGATTTGTAGCCGAACCACTATAAATCCTTTGTCTCATGGTGCTATCTTTCTATCTTTATCTCTTTACTTACTTGCATGTTTGCCATTATCTTCATAAGTAGACTTTGTTGTTTTTAATTGCAAGTTGAGATCACATAAAATTGGAATCGAAGTTTTTCATAACTAAACTTTTGTAAATTAAAAAGACGTAAAACTATTCAAACCCCCCTTCTAGTTTTCCACAATTGGTATCAAGAGCCATGTCAAACAAGATTTTTAAAATATATTGTATTTTAAAACTTGAAATCGATCTATGGAAATGGAAAAATATTTAGAAGGGAAAATTGTTTTCAAACCACCATTTCTTGAAAATGAAAATTTTCTTGAATGGAAAAATCGATTTGAAAGTTATGTGAAATCAATAGACTATAATCTTTGGTATGTCATTTCAATTGGTGATATTCAATCAATAAATACTATTTTTGAAAAACAAAATAACTTGGCAAAATTTATTATATACAAAGCTCTACCAAGAGTTGAGTATGAAAGAGTATTTTTTTTGTCAAACGGCAAACGACATGTGGAAAAGTCTTTCAAAATATCATCAAGAAGAATGTCAAGCCAAAGAAAAACTTGCACATAAGTTAGTAGCAATAGAAAGTATAGTAGACAAATATTTAGTTGAAGTGAGTACAAGTGCTACTAGTTCAAATTTTTTGTGTGAAGGTAATGATGCCGAAAACAACATGAGTCACAACAAGAGTGAACAAGAAGATTGTGTAGAGATGACAACCAAGAAGGAGCTAAGTGATGATGACGACTCTAGTTCCGAAAGTGAAGACGAAGAATATGCAAAGGTTGTTAAAGAATTCAAAAGACTTATCAATTTTCTCATTCATTTTTCATCAAGTTTTTTTTTATTTTTTATTTATTTTTTTATTTTTTTAATTATATTTACATGGATACAACAGTAGGGGCAACTCCCCCACACTTAGGTGTTAGAAAAGAGAAAGAAGTCAGAGACATGGGTGAAAACCCATGTTTTGCTAAAGTTTTTGTTTACCGAGTCACTAGCCTAACTCGACCCCGAATTCATTCATACATGAGGAAGTAACATGTGGAAGAGACCATCTCCATCGGACTTTCATTCAAGATGTTTGGACAAACATTGAAGTACGTAAAAGTTCCACACCGATGTGATATATCCGGCTCAAAAGAATGATACATGAAAATGCCAGGGTCAAAGATAGTATCCTCACTCCTGAAGGAGTGAAGAACAGGATAGAGCACACCATATGTGAAGAAAAGGAAGAAGGTCATGATAAAAATCATGACAAGAGCTTCATCCTCAAAAGGAGAATTCATGATTTCCACATCATGAATCTCATCATTTATGCTCGGCTGATCAAGACATATTCTGGGGAGGGATGGGATTTTGATATCAAGCAAATTCTCATGGTTGATAATATTTCCCTCCGGGACATAAAGATAATCTTTGTCAAGATCAAAGTGGAAGTTTGATGGATCTAAACACACACCTTGTGTTAGAGATACTTTGAGTAATGTTATTAAGCACGCGGAATTTACTTAGTAACACTTAGAAGATGGGTTATATGATGTATTGTAAGTGAGAATAGTTGTATGTAAGTTTAACACAAAGCTTCAATATTATTGATAATAATACGAGTGATCTTGCTTATCACTAGGGTTACACCTTGAAGCTCTCTAGGGTTATTCGCACCAATTACAATGACCTAGGATCTCCTTTTATAGAACAAGGAGTCCTTTACAAGATAAGTATTAAGCTATCTAAATAGAATATACACAATATCTTTGCTATACTTATCTATACGAATACATAAGTTATCTAATAGCAGTGGTAATATATGTACTAGCAGTGGTAATGTGTTTCCACTGCTAGTGCATTCTTCAGCAGTGTCTTCCACAATACTATCAGTGGTAACTTTATTCCCAACAATCCTCCCCTAAACTTATGATTTCTCTGCAAATCAATAAGTTTCTTCAAACTTGCATTATCTCTTAGGATTTGGGGAATTCTTCCAAACACTTCACTTTCTTCTTAGGTTCTGAACAGCTCTTGAACATTGCTCTTGAATCCTATGTATCAATGCCCTTACCTTCTCAGTATCTTCATGAACTCTTATACTTGTAGATAACATCACTGTGAGAGTTCCAGCTCTGAGTGGGTACTCTTTCTCAGCAAACATAAATGCATCCACTCCAGCCTTTGTAGAAACTTGATGAACTTCACATGATCATAATAAGTCCATGTAGTACCTGGACATGAAGATTCAAACTTCCAGAAACTATCATTAACATCTGGTTCATAGAGCCTTCTTAAATCTACCCATAACTGCATCTCCTTAATATCTTTAAGCTTGTCAGCATCAAATCTTTCTTGAACCAATCTCCATAATGTATCAAGATCATCTCTGGCACATGCTTTGATGAGTTCTTCAAACTGAATAAATGATGAAGTTTCACCACCTAGCCTTGTAATCTTCCAACATGGAGCAAAGTTGCTAGCAGTGTAAACCTCCTAGTCTTCTATTGGATGTCTGACTTGCAGTGGATCAGGATAGAAGTCTTCTTCTTCAATCAAAATCATTCCAGTCAGCTGTTCTTCTGTAAATTTCTCAGATTGAACCTTTTGTTCAACAAATCTTGTTTTCTTTTGAGTCTGAGGTTCATTTGCTTTAGCCTTTCTCTTCAGACTAGGAAACCTTCTTTCTTCTTCTTCAGAGTTCATAGGAATGAAGTCAAGATCTTGCCTTTTAACTCTGTAGTAAACACCTTCAATCTGATCATGGGTCATTCCTCTGAATTGATGCATTTTCCAGCCACCAACACTGCAACAATAAGTCTTCATTGTGGAAATCACTTGTGCCCTGGTTGGTTGCCTTGGTTTCTTTTGACCTTTTCTGACTGAACTAATTGCATCCTGAAGTGCTTGTCTATGCTTCATCTCAATAAAATCTTTTAACTGAGCTGATCTTTGTTCTTCAGTTAAATACTTATCTGCCACTATTTCAATTACTTTCTTCTTAATTATTGGATCATTAGCAATCAAAAAGTCAATTTCTTCTTCAGTGGTACATAAGTAAATTCTGGAGTCTTCTCTCTCAGAATTGTAGGTTGGACAGTGGAAATTGGATTTACATCCATAGGAGCAGCATTTTCCACTCTATCCATTCTTTGTGCCATCATGAAGTCTGCAATTTCAATTTCATCCAATCTTTTCTTGTTTGCAACTTCATCTTCTCTAAGCTTTCTGGCAATCTCAGCATCATAATCAACCTGAGCTTGTAGTCTCTTCTTAACCTTCTTACTTGGCTGCTCTTCACTCTGCAGTACTGCTTTACCTTTTTCTTTCCTTATCTTCTCAATTTCTTCCTCTGCAGTGGTAATGGTCTGACCAGCAGTGGGAACCATTTGCTCTGCAGTGGTAACAGGAACTTCAGTGAAAATTGGGTCTGCAGTGGAAATATTTGTTGCAGCAGTGAAATCTGTTGGCACTGGTTGATCTTTGTCTAATTGTTGCTGTTGAATATCACCTATTGGCTCAAATCCCAAATCTTCAATCCCAAAATCAGCATCTATATCTTCTTCTTCCCTGAAATCAATTCTCCTCTCCTTTGTCTCAGCATCTCTTTTCCTCCCTTGTTTGGGAGAATAACCCAAATCATTAAAGAAATCTTCACTGGGCGAGGATGAGGAAGAAATCACCATCTTTGCAGTCCTCTTTTGTTGCTTAAACCCCTGTACTTCATCCTTCAGTGCTTGAATCTCTTGCTTCAATGCAGTAACATCATTGGCATGTTGCTCCTTAACTTGTGCCAATTCTTTCTTCAGAGATTCAACCTGGTTAGTCAACTTGGTACATAATTCCATCAATTCCATAGGTTGCTTACTGCCCTCAACACTTCCAACTGTATTACCTGTTGGGAGAGGTGAATCATATGGCATAGGTTTAGATTCCATCCTAGGTGAACTAGGTGGAAGCCTGGAACCACCACTGCTTGTTCCAACACCAAAAGGATCAGGAACATGCTGTGTTTGGATGAAAGAAGTTGGCTGTTTTTACCTCCTTTCATATGTGTGAGTAACTGGTGGAGTATAGTCAATGGTTGGAACTGTGATAATGGGTGTGTTTTGAGATACAACTGGGATTGTTGCATCCTTACCCTGTACCTGTGAAATCTTTGCAAGCATTTGAATAAAAAGTGGTTTCTAAACCCAAGTACCAGCCTTATCCATATTTTGAAAAACTTTGGGCTTAAGGTGTCTGATTTTATAAACTCTTCTGTGGGGTTGCAGTGGGAATTCATTTAACACTGCTTGCACAAACCTTGGGTACATCAAAAATTTTGTTGAACTTTGTACATTGCCTTTCATACTTGTAAAAATATAGTTAGACCAATTGAAAATCCTATCTGTAGCTAGACATACCAGAGGGTAAGCCATTGGTGAACTAAATTGTTCATAAAATGTTTTCTTAGGACTAAGGCAATGTAA
>LBNU01000717.1:17238-36714 GCA_014162995.1 Artemisia annua | reverse complement strand
AGGTGTCTGATTTTATAAACTCTTCTGTGGGGTTGCAGTGGGAATTCATTTAACACTGCTTGCACAAACCTTGGGTACATCAAAAATTTTGTTGAACTTTGTACATTGCCTTTCATACTTGTAAAAATATAGTTAGACCAATTGAAAATCCTATCTGTAGCTAGACATACCAGAGGGTAAGCCATTGGTGAACTAAATTGTTCATAAAATGTTTTCTTAGGACTAAGGCAATGTAACAAAGTGTGAACTAAAAATCTCCATTGGGGACAAAAACCACTCTTTTTGAAAGTAGCCTTTTTGTCAGTGGTATCATTCCCCATGGATGAAAGATTTTCCCAAATTTCTGGCATAGGTAATGTGATGATACCATTGAGATCATCTAATTGGAGAATTCTCCTCAAAGATGACTCAGTAACATCAATAGTTACCCCATCCACTGTGGCTCTAAGAGTATCCACAGATTCATGTGTATCTCTATTTTCAATGGTTATGGACTCAACAGAGTTCCAACACTGCTTGATTTGAGAGATATAGATTGTGGGATTAAGAAGTAAAGCATACCTCACATGAGTAGTGTTTAGAAAATCCACAATCTGATGAAAAAGAGGTCCACTCTTATCGTTTGACTTTTCTAAGTTAGCCACTTGGTTGTGCTCATCTGCAAAGGTGATCGAAGCCATAGAATCTTTTTATGAAAAAGTAGTTGTGTTAGTATGAATTGTATAAAGAACTCGCCAATTGATAGAATAGTATATAAACTGCTAGGGTTTGAGATTTATGCGCAAGAAGGATTATCTAAGGAAAATATTTATCTTAAAAGAATAAATAATAATTAGGAAAATAGATAATCTTCTAAAAATTTTACCCTATTAATATGGAAAGCAGTTACCCTCAACGGCTAGTAAAAAGTTTGTTACTGACACAACAGTTGTAACGGCTAGTTCAACAGTGGTAAAAATAACACTGGCAGTGGAAACTATGAACTAGCAGTGGGAATTTTCACAAAAATTTTCAAGAGCAGTGGTAAGATAATCATATAAAAATTTGACTGCTCTTATTGTAGTTTTTAGCAAACCACCAGCTATCAACGGATTTGATATGTCTTTACCATGAGCCGTTTGCTATGGACTAGCCAACTCTTAATCATAAAGAATATGGTGAGTTGATTACCATATAGTTTTTGGTAAACTATCAACCATAAACGGATTTGTTAAGTCTTTACCAGTAGCCGTTTGCTCTGGACTAGTTGATTCTTATGTGTGTTAGACATGGTGAATCAATAACCATTTGTTGTGTATCTCATTTATACACCTTTTATGATCACCTCCCAACAAGAATTTGGTTATTTACCTGCAAGTGTTAGCAAAAATATAGAAAATTTATAACCAAACTTAGTATTAACCAAAGTTACTTTTAACCAAGCAACTATTCACAAATATTTTCTAAAAGTCAACTCGATAATATCTTTATTTACTTTCAAACCTACCCAAATAGGTGAAAGTAAATATATCAATTAATGGACCTTTTAGTTGACTTTGCCTATATAAAGGGGCTCGGCTCTCCATTATCTTCACTAAAACAAATTATAACATCCACAAAACCCTTAAATCAATCATGAGCAAGCTCCCTATCATCATTGACCTCACCTCTGATTCAGACATAGAGGTATTGATGACCTCTGAGTCTTCTTCAGAGTCATCAGGGTGGACAAGGTGCTTTCCACCCTGTGCTACTGCTTCTTCATCAAGGAAGCCACCAAAGAAGGCTGCTTCTAAGCCTGTTGCCAAGCCATCACTTGTTGCTCATCCTCCTTCTGCACCAACACCTACTCCTGCACCTGCACCATCTCTGGAGTTCTACTCCAGTTCATCTGATGATTCAGATGATGATGAGTCCTACACCTTGTCAAAGGAGTTGCCAAGGGCTCTTACCAAAGCTTTGGGAGCAGCTCTCTCCAATATGAGCCAAATCTCCATCCCAGAGAGGCCTGCAAGACTACCTAGGCCTCCTCCACAAGTGCTTGGGCTTGCTTGTCCTAGGTTGCATTCTACTTTTGAGAACAAAAGAAAGAGTGCATAGAAGAACAAGCACAACTACAAGGGCAAGGGAAAGAAGCCTGCAGAGTAGCTTGGGAAGGGTGTAGGGTTGTAGATGTGTTCAGTTTTATGTTTTGTTTTTGATGATGGTTATTTTGTACTCTCATTTCTTGTAATGAAACTCTTTAGTTGAATAAATAAAGTTTCTTCTTGTTTTCTTTTTCCACTGTGAGAGCACCAATTACCACTGCTTGCCTTTTTGTTTCCACTGTTTTCTTTGTTCTCTGCATAAAAGTTAGTGGACAAACAAAATACAAGCAAAGATATATACAAACTTATAAAAACAACAATTTGAGTACCAAAACCTCCCCTCAACACCAAAGACCATTAGACATAAAAAGATTTTATGGATTAAGCATTCCAATACCTGTTACCAAGTATTGAAATCTACCCACATCAAGACCTTTTGTTAATAAATCTGCATAGTTATCATCAGTATGGATTTTGATAACCTGAATTAGCCTTTTCTCATAACAATCTCTTATAAAATGATGTCTAATTTCAATATGTTTAGTCTTTGTGTGTTGAACTGGATTCTTAATTATGCATATGGTACTACTATTGTCAATGTAAATGATGGTATTCATGAAATTGTACCCATAGTCCAAAATTTGATTTTGAAGCCATAGAACCTGAGCACAGCAACTTGTAGCAGCCACATACTCTGCCTCAGTTGATGAATTAGCCACCATTGTTTGTTTCTTGCACTGCCATGACACCAATCTATTACCAAGAAATTGGCAACCACCTGTAGTAGATTTTCTATCCAAGCTTGCTCCAGCATAGTCACTATCTGAGTAAGTAACTAATTCTAAAGGAGATTCCCTAGGATACCATAATCCTAGATTAGGAAAAGCTTTATGGTATTTGAAAATCTTCTTCACAGCAGTCAAGTGTGAAACTTTGGGAGTGACCTGAAACCTTGCACAAGCACACCTGCAAACATAATATCTGGCTTAGATGATGTAAGGTACATCAAAGAACCAATCATTGATCTGTACATGTGCACATCAACTGCTTCACCACTATTTTCCTTCAAAAGTTGATGTGTAGTCTTGTCTGCAGGGGTGCTACTTGACTTTGCATCAGAGAATTTGAACTTCCTTAATATCTCAGCCACATATTTATCTTGATTGATGAATATTCCATCTGGCCTTTGCTGTACTTGAAGTCCCAAAAAGAATGTGAGTTCACCCATAGAACTCATCTTGAATTCTTCCTTCATAAGCTTCTCAAATTCTTTGCACATCTCTGGCTTTGTAGATCCAAAAATGATATCATCAACATAAACTTGAACCAGCAAGATATCATTCTTGTCTTTCTTGATGAACAAAGTTTGATCCAATCTCCCTCTATGAAACCCATTATCTATAAGATAAGTTGTTTAGGTCTCATACCATTTTCTTGGAGCCTGATGCAAGCCATATAATGCTTTAACCACCCTATACACTTTGTTTGGATATTCAGGGTCTTCAAAGCCTGGAGGTTGTGAAACATATACCTCCTCATCAATTTGCCCATATAGAAAAGTACTTTTTACATCCATTTGATAGACTTTAAAGCCCATAAAGGATGCATATGCCAGAAATAGCCTAATTGCTTCAATTCTTGCAACTGGGGCAAACACTTCTTCATAGTCAATACCCTCCTCCTGAGTGTATCCTTGAGCCACAAGCCTAGCCTTGTTTCTTATAAAAATTCCTCTTTCATCCTTTTTGTTTCTGAACACCCATTTTATACCTATTACCTTCTTGCCAGAAGGTAAATCACATAATATCCAAACCTTTTGAATCTTGAACTGGAGCAATTCTTCTTGCATTGCTTCCACCCAACTTTCATCTTCAAGAGCCTTAAATACATTCTTTGGTTCCATTTGTGACAGAAAACACATAAAGAGACATTCATTCTTTTCTTCATGATCTTTAGATTCATAAATTTCAGTGATAAAACTATGAATGTCAGACAATGTAGATTGCCTTCTTGTCTTAACTCCAGATTGAATATCTCCTATCACATTCTCAAGAGGATGTGATTTATGTATTGAAGTATGGGGAGTTGGAGGAACTGGAATCTCAGTTGGCATATTTGAGATTTCAACATCATTGGCTTGAGCTTCCTGTGTAACTGGAGTTGTATCTTCTACTTCTGGTGTTGCAGTGGAATCTTTTGGTATAGCAGTGGAATATGAATTTCTACTGCTTTCAGGATTTTCAGTGTTCTTATTGCCATCACCTTCTCTACTAGAATCCTGAGCATCTCCAGTCTTTGGAACATCATTGTAATCTGCATAGTCCCAAATTGGCAGGATGAATTCATCTTGATCCTCCTCTTGATCATTGCTTGGTTCATCATCATCAACAAACTCTTCTGAACCTGCAAAATCATAAGTAGATGTACCTGTAGAAATAGGCACATAATTCATAGTTTGGGTTAGAGTATCAAGATCAAACAGCCTTTCTGGACCAGTTCCTTTTCGATTCACTTTGTTTTCTAGGAACTTAACATGCAGATTCTCTTCAATCTTTTGGGTTCTTAAGTTGAATACTCTAAAAGCTTTACTAACCATGGAATACACAACAAAATACCCTTCATCTGATTTCTCTTCAAATTTACCCAGATGATCTATGGCATTGAGAATAGTAACATGACATCCAAATGGTCTCATGAAGTCTAGAATAGGCGGTCTACCTCTAAATAACTCATAAGGTGTCTTGTTCTTTGTTTTCACTACTAAAACCCTGTTTTGCACATAACAAGCAGTGTTAACTGCTTCAGCCCAGAATGTGATTGGCAATTTTGAATCTGCCAACATGGTTGTAGCAGCCTCTATTAGTGTCCTATTTCTCCTCTCAGCAACACCATTTTGTTGAGGAGTTTTAGCTACACTAAATTCTCTTTTAATACCCTTATCTCTACAAAAATCATCCATAACTCTATTCTTAAACTTTGTCCCATTGTCACACCTAATGATTTTAACTTTCATATCATTTTGGTTTTCTACTTCTGTTATAAAGATCTTAAGAATGCCAGTAGTTTCATCCTTAGTTCTAAGAAAGAAAACCCATGTGAACCTACTAAAATCATCAGTCACAACAAGACAATATTTCTTAAGGTTTATGATGCTCACAGATGTAGGACCAAATAAGTCCATATGTAACATTTGAAGTGGGTGAGCAATAGAGTTAACCAATTTAGACCTGCAAGAAGCTCTGTGTTGTTTCCCTTTAAGACAAGCAACACAGGTTTGATCATTTTCAAATCTTTTCTGAGGCAAGCCTCTTACCAAACCATCTTTAACAATCTTATTAATGGTTTTAAAGTTAATATGACCAAGTCTTCTATGCCATAGCATGGATTCATCCACTGTGGCCTTTGCAAGCAAGCAAGCATAATCATTTTTAGCAACAATGTTATTCATATCAAAGCTATATAAGTTGCCTTTTCTAGGAATTTGAAGAAGGATCTGACTTTCATCAGGCATCTTGAAATCCTTAGAGAGAACAAAACACATATCTTCAGTAAAAAGAACATTGCTTTGTTTGTCACACATCTGTGACACACTAAAAAGGTTATACTTAAGCTCTTTTACATAGTACACAGGTTTAAAATCCAAGTTACCAGTTTTAATAACACCTTTACCAGTAACTTTACCATTTACTCCTCCTCCAAAGCTGACATTTTGTCCAACAAAATATTCAAAGTTAGATAGATAGGACAAGTTGCCAGTCATGTGCCTTGAACATCTACTGTCTGAAATCCCTTGATCTGATCTTTTTGCCCTTGGATGTTTCTGCACATGAAAATAGAGAAGTTAGTTTCTTTTGGAGACCCAAGCCATGATTGACTTGGATCTGCCTCGTGTATCAATATAGTTAAATCTATCAAAGGTCATTGATATACCATTGGGATTGGTTGATGAGCTAATTCCTTTAGGTTTCCATTCCCAACGTGCTGAGGCCTTCACAACATTTCCCATGTTTCCCTTATTCTTATTTACAACTCTGGCAGTGGGAATTTTTGAATGAGCAGTGGTAACTGCTGGTTTAGATTTTGGTACCCACTGTTGGTTATGTTGAACCCTTTTGTTGTAAAAAGTCCTTTTTCCTGTTTGTGCAGATTTAACAAAACTGGTTTTAGTATTTGCACTTGAAACAGGTGAATTAGGAAGAGCAGTGTTAACAGTTTTAGCAGTGGCAAAAGTTTTAAGCCCACGTTTCAATAAAACTGCTCTTGAGATCATGTTGCTGTGTGAATTAGGTGTGGTTTGTTTTGAAACTTGTTTGAGTTCACCCTATTCTTCCCATAAACTTCCCTTCTCCCAACATGATAGTCACACTTAGCATGTAAATGATCAAAACTACCACAAATATAACATGCCTTGTTATTCATCACAAAATCACTACCTAGTTGTTGAGATTTTACATGATTCCAACTCCTCTGGTTTCCCCTAGGAGTTGATGACTTGTTTCTATACATCTCAGCATACCTTACAGTTTGTCTAGGTTTATTAACTTGTTTCCTAGTCTGTTTTGTAATAGTATTAACAACTTGTGGGATAGGAGTTTCTACACACTTTTTAACATTCTCATCTACTATAGATGAGTCACTAGCACTCTCAAACACATCAGATTCATGCTTAACCTCTTCTTCACTTTTAACAAATTTGGGAGGGCCATATACAAGACTAGGTTCTTGAAACTCTTCTAGGCCTGTATGTGCTAAATCTATACCTGGAGGTGCTGGAACACCTCTTAGTGGTGGAGGGACAGAATTGTATCCTAAACCAGACTTAGCTTTACTAGTAATTTCTGCATCCCAAATTTTATCTATAGACTTAGATTGATAATATAAGGTATCAACAGATAAGTTGACATTCTCAGTTATCTTTTTTAGTCTTTCAACCTCCTCTCTCAATGCCTCATTTACTGCTATCTTATGATCTAAGTCTCTCCTAAGAACAACCATATCATCATTAAACTTTGATTCATTTTCTCTATAGTGCTCTAGTTGTTTTTCTAAAACAGATATGCCTCTTTTAAGATTTGACACATTATAATTAGCAGCAAACAACTCTGTTCTTTGGTTTTCATATAATTCATTAAGCCTTTCACAATCTCTAGAAGCCCTACATGTTTTAGAGAAACTATCAAAGTTTTGTACCTCAGAATCAGAAAAGGCCATGAGAGCATGTTCTGTTGCAATGAGACCAGCTTCTGAAGGTTTTTCTTCTTCACCATCAGCCATGAAACTCTAATCATAGCTCACACCATCTATTGCCAGCATTGCCTTTGGTTCGTCCACAATTGGCTCTTTCTTTTGTTTGTACCAAGTGGATCTGTTATCCTGCTTCCTTGGTCTTCTACATTCCCTAGCAAAATGTCCCAACTTGTGGCAGTTGAAACACTCTACTTTCTTCTTATCAAACCCTGCAGTTTCACTTCCATTGATGTGAATTGGCTTGCCAGTCTTCTTGAAGAATTTCCTAGCTCTCATGCTAAGAACAGCTATCTGCCACTTTATGTCCATCTCCTCCAAGTCATCATCATCTATTTGCTCTATGTTTTCATGAGTTAGTACAGAGCCATTAACTTGAGTGGAGATGAAGGCATAAAATGTAGGATCTCCAATACTAGCAACCTTCTTCTTTGAACCTGCAGTGGTAACAAGAGCATTACCAGTGGAAGCTGTAGAACCAACAGTGGCAAAGTCATCATTACTGTCATCTTCAGAATCATCACTGTCAACAGAGGTTGACATCAATGCCAAGCTACTAGAGCTTGACCCAAGCTTTCCTGCCTTCTTTAATCTCTGTTCAATTAATTTGAAGTTATTGTAAAGATCATTGAGCTTGATTGTTTCAATCTCTGGTTTGTTCTCCCAGACTGTAACATTAGTATGAAACTCAGTAGGCAAGCTTCTTAGAAACTTCAAATTGAGGTCTTCCTGTTCTACCTCAATTCCAAACATAGTTAATTGAGTGACAATTTTCTGTAGTTTGGTGAAGATGCTGTCAAGAGATTCATTGCTTGAGGTAGTGAAGTTTTCATAGCTCTGCTTCAACAATGTCTTTTGAGTCTTCTTAGTAGCATCATTGCCACCAAACACTGAGCAGATCTCTTCAAACAACTCCTTTGTCGTCTTGAATTTGTTGAAAGCAATGATCTGGTCTTTAGGAAGAGTCATAAGTAGCAAACTTCTGGCCTTCATGTCATTCTTCTTCTGAGTTCTTTCATCAGAGGTAGAAGGTGCAGAGATAATTGTTACTTCCTTGTCACCAACTTTCTCAATCTTTTGTACAGCTTTGAAAGAGTCACCAGTTAAGATGATCTCCCACAAAGCATAGTCTTGAATGAGAAAGTACTGCTCAATCATTATCCTCCATATCTCATACTCATTGAGTTTGAGCTTAGGAAGCCTTGGAGCAGAGTTGGACTGGTTGTTTTCCATCTCCATTTGTTTGAGTGAGTTGGTTAAGCTATTTCCTTGGATCTTCTAAATCAAAGTATCAGAACCTGGCTTTGATACCACTTGATGGATCTAAACACACACCTTGTGTTAGAGATACTTTGAGTAATGTTATTAAGCACGCTGAATTTACTTAGTAACACTTAGAAGATGGGTTATATAATGTATTGTAAGTGAGAACAGTTGTATGTAAGTTTAACAAAAAGCTTCAATATTATTGATAATAATACGAGTGATCTTGCTTATCACTAGGGTTACACCTTGAAGCTCTCTAGGGTTATTCGTACCAATTACAATGACCTAGGATCTCCTTTTATAGAACAAGGAGTCCTTTACAAGATAAGTATTAGGCTATCTAAATAGAATATACACAATATCTTTTCTATACTTATCTATACGAATACATAAGTTATCTAATAGCAGTGGTAATATATGTACTAGCAGTGGTAATGTGTTTCCACTGCTAGTGCATTCTTCAGCAGTGTCTTCCACAATACTATCAGTGGTAACTTTATTCCCAACAGTTGAGGAGTTTATTTAGAACTCCTTAGATCGTTTAACTCTAGGTTGGTTAGACCTCATCTAGGGATTACAATAATAATGATTAATAACACGATACGCAGCGGAATAAACAAACACATCATTATTATTGCTAACAAGGTTTCTTCTTCATCATCTCTACTCTAACAAACACCACAGCCCCAATGCTACGTGATCAAGTGTAGCACGGTTACATCCTAACAGGAATCATAAGATTCTTGGGGCTAAACACAAACATGGTCTAGGCGTTTACAAAGACCTACGCCCTAGACCACACACACACACCTTTTACTGGTTTACATCTTGTACGTACTGTTAAACCTATTCCCTGTATCTCTTTATATAATAAAGATACTAGGGTTACAAAATACTACAAAGGACTAAATTGTAATAACTTCTTTGTAAAGCAAGTCCCTTGTCTTTTGCATTCTTCACTTTGTCATCATAAGTCCTTCATCTTTCATATGTTTTGTCTTATCAACTCAAATGTAATTCCCAGCAATCTTCCCCTAGTTGATAATGACAAAAAACCAATAAGCAAGAACTTCCCCTGAAGTTAATATGTATGAAAGATAATGAACTTCCCCTTAAACCATGCTATATCACCAAGGATCTTCAAGTTGCAATCTTCTATGTAAATATTCTTCTTCCCCTTTTTGTCATCATCAAATAGGGGACAAATGTAAGCAACCTTGATCTTCACAACCACGAATAAATATTACACGTCCAATCATCTTTCCAATGTTTCAAAGTTGCCCACCATTAAGTTTTCCGCATCTAAAAATGTACTTGAAACAGTAGAAATCAAAAATAGCAGTAGTAATAACCGTCACCTCGAATGATGCATGTAAATGGTTAAACATTTAATCAATAAACTTCTCCTGAAACCCATATGTTAACCATTTGTTGAATGTAAGCTCCATGTAATGATCACCGATGAAGAAAGCAAAATATAACGAACTTGATGTAAAAGTAGAAAAACCCAAACTTGTGTCTTATGTCTTGCACTATCCACGTGACTCCGAACTTATATGACCACCATATAAGTAGACCGCAATCTCTTGACAAAATCCTCATCTTCAATNATCTTAGGAAGCCTTGGAGCAGAGTTGGACTGGTTGTTTTCCATCTCCATTTGTTTGAGTGAGTTGGTTAAGCTATTTCCTTGGATCTTCTAAATCAAAGTATCAGAACCTGGCTTTGATACCACTTGATGGATCTAAACACACACCTTGTGTTAGAGATACTTTGAGTAATGTTATTAAGCAAGCTGAATTTACTTAGTAACACTTAGAAGATGGGTTATATAATGTATTGTAAGTGAGAACAGTTGTATGTAAGTTTAACACAAAGCATCAATATTATTGATAATAATACGAGTGATCTTGCTTATCACTAGGGTTACACCTTGAAGCTCTCTAGGGTTATTCGTACCAATTACAATGACCTAGGATCTCCTTTTATAGAACAAGGAGTCCTTTACAAGATAAGTATTAGGCTATCTAAATAGAATATACACAATATCTTTTCTATACTTATCTATACGAATACATAAGTTATCTAATAGCAGTGGTAATATATGTACTAGCAGTGGTAATGTGTTTCCACTGCTAGTGCATTCTTCAGCATTGTCTTCCACAATACTATCAGTGGTAACTTTATTCCCAACAGTTGAGGAGTTTATTTAGAACTCCTTAGATCGTTTAACTCTAGGTTGGTTAGACCTAATCTAGGGATTACAATAATAATGATTAATAACACGATACGCAGCGGAATAAACAAACACATCATTATTATTGCTAACAAGGTTTCTTCGTCATCATCTCTACTCTAACAAACACCACAGCCCCAATGCTACGTGATCAAGTGTAGCACGGTTACATCCTAACAGGAATCATAAGATTCTTGGGGCTAAACACAAACATGGTCTAGGCGTTTACAAAGACCTATGCCCTAGACCACACACACACACACACCTTTTACTGGTTTACATCTTGTATGTACTGTTAAACCTATTCCCTGTATCTCTTTATATAATAAAGATACTAGGGTTACAAAATACTACAAAGGACTAAATTGTAATAACTTCTTTGTAAAGAAAGTCCATTGTCTTTTGCATTCTTCACTTTGTCATCATAAGTCCTTCATCTTTCATATGTTTTGTCTTATCAACTCAAATGTAATTCCCAGCAATCTTCCCCTAGTTGATAATGACAAAACCAATAAGCAAGAACTTCCCCTGAAGTTAATATGTATGAAAGATAATGAACTTCCCCTTAAACCATGCTATATCACCAAGGATCTTCAAGTTGCAATCTTCTATGTAAATATTCTTCTTCCCCTTTTTGTCATCATCAAATAGGGGACAAATGTAAGCAACCTTGATCTTCACAACCACGAATAAATATTACACGTCCAATCATCTTTCCAATGTTTCAAAGTTGCCCACCATTAAGTTTTCCGCATCTAAAAATGTACTTGAAACAGTAGAAATCAAAAATAGCAGTAGTAATAACCGTCACCTCGAACGATGCATGTAAATGGTTAAACATTTAATCAATAAGCTTCTCCTGAAACCCATATGTTAACCATTTGTTGAATGTAAGCTCCATGTAATGATCACCGATGAAGAAAACAAAATATAACGAACTTGATGTAAAAGTAGAAAAACCCAAACTTGTGTCTTATGTCTTGCACTATCCACGTGACTCCGAACTTATATGACCACCATATAAGTAGACCGCAATCTCTTGACAAAATCCTCATCTTCAATGAGACACTGAGCACTACAATGTAACTCCTTTAAGTGATAGTTAACTAGGTATTCATCCATCCACCCCTTGACCTATGAAAACTAGATTTTGACAAGTCGTCGTCACAATCATAAAGCACGAACAAGATATCTTTAAACGTAATGGTGCCGTTTAAGATATGATAAGAGCACGCATCCATGAAATTCCACTTCAACATCAAATAGGTGATAAACAATCATCTTCATATATAACCAAGTAATATGAGCTTTGAACCTGTTTAAGCACATATAAACCAAAACACTTTCTGTGTGTGTCATCCAATAGCTTTCAAACTCAGCCGAGAACCAAAACAAGTAACATGCGAAATCCTTCCCCTTAATTCGAACATCTAATAAAATCAACTTTTGTGTGTGTCAAAAATCCAAAACTGCCAATAGCAAAAACCAAACAAGCTGCTCAACAACATGTCTCATAATATTGCACCTTCTTATCCCATGCAATAAACCATGAAAAATTAGTCATCTCATGATCCCACGATTAAAAAAAAATACCAAAATAGTAGAGACCTTTAATGATGGTATTTCTATGTATACTTTAAATAGATCACCGACCCATGATAGAAGGAAACTAAAGAATCAGAGATAATAAAGCAAACCATGATCTTTAATTATATTCCTGACCCACAACCTTAAACTGGTACGAGGGTATTTGTTGAAGTAGCCAATCACAAAATCTCTACAAACAGAGCAGTGCAAATATAAAGGTAGCAGTGGGAACATTCTAGCGTAGCAGTGGAAACGTAGATCGAGCAGTGGAAACGAAGTACTGGCAGTGGAAACCATATTTGCATTAGCAGTGGGAATTTTCTCTTGACAGTAGGAACAAGTAATCACAGCAGTACACAACTTAAAAAACCCTAATCTGCTCCAATCAACTATATATGTCTGCTCCTAAAACCAACAACGTTACTAATTGAATCAGTAACCTCAGTCTCAAACGTACCTTCTCCAGTAACTTTACTCGTTCCATTGTGTTATATAGCCAACAGCAATAAACCGTCCATGTAAATAAATTGAGTACGTCGTTTTCAAAGAATAAAGAATCACGTACCACAATTAGCAAACTATATAGTTCCAATCAGCGACCACCGTCCCATGTTCTCATAGATAATATATACGAAAAAAAAAATCTTCAAACGACAAAGTCGCAATTTTTGACCAAGATTCGAATAAAATATCCTCACCACTAATTGATCTTGACACACGTACAAATTTATTATTGTAAATCAATCAACCAATAAAATATTGAGCAAATAAAATATTGTGATGAATGATTACAAAATTAATAACAACCCAGTACGAGGATAAAAAAAAAGTCACTTTTGTCGCCAAAACCTTCTTATCGCAGCAGCAAAAAAAATATATAACGATTACCTCAAAACCCTTTTTCACAGCTGCTTCTTTTCGACAACTAAAAACCTTATTCTTCATGAACACGACATCAAAAACACCTTGTGATCCTAGATCTGGAGCCCTGGCTGTGATACCAATTGAGGAGTTTATTTAGAACTCCTTAGATTGTTTAACTCTAGGTTGGTTAGACCTCATCTAGGGATTACAATAATAATGATTAATAACACGATACGCAGCGGAATAAACAAACACATCATTATTATTGCTAACAAGGTTTCTTCGTCATCATCTCTACGCTAACAAACACCACAGCCCCAATGCTACGTGATCAAGTGTAGCACAGTTACATCCTAACAGGAATCATAAGATTCTTGGGGCTAAACACAAACATGGTCTAGGCGTTTACAAAGACCTAAGCCCTAGACCACACACACACACACACCTTTTACTGGTTTACATCTTGTACGTACTGTTAAACCTATTCCCTGTATCTCTTTATATAATAAAGATACTAGGGTTACAAAATACTACAAAGGACTAAATTGTAATAACTTCTTTGTAAAGTAAGTCCCTTGTCTTTTGCATTCTTCACTTTGTCATCATAAGTCCTTCATCTTTCATATGTTTTGTCTTATCAACTCAAATGTAATTCCCAACAATGTTATCATACTCCGGCGGAGATATGATATGAGTGAGTTCAAAGGAGAACTCCTCGAGAAGTGAGTTATTCACATAATGTATATCTGTGAACTCTTGTTCTGTTACAGACTCATCACTATCCTCGTTCTGAATCTCAAAGATTGGATTATCAGAAATTGAAGTGAATTCAGATTCAAAATCAAACAGAGGATTAGTGAAAGTTGTTTTAAATGTTTCGAGAACAAGGTGATTAACTTCTTCTTTTGGACTGACGAGCTCAAAAGGTAGTTCCTCCACATGACTAATGTCTCCACAAGGTAAAGAATTTTCATCAGTATGTGAATCACTAAGCTCGGGGTTGGGACAAGAATTGAGTAGTGGATCATTATATAAGAGACCTTTGATTTCTCCTAGATCGGCTTCGAAATCAAAGAGATCATCGTCACTTCCTGATGGAAGTGGATTGATGTAAGTAAGTTCATCAGTGAATTCTTCAAGAAGAGGATCAACATCAGAAATTATAAGTGATTCCTCAACATACTCAATGTCTCCATAAGATTTACAATCATCGTTAGAATCGGAGAAGGTCTCAAAATGATCTTTTGAACACTCAAGAGGGGAAGGGATATCACACGTATGATCAAGAATTCCCTGTGACTCACTTGAGATTGGGACAAGGTTCTCAATACTAGACTTTATGAATTTGTCCGATTCCTTTTCAGGAATAGTGTTAAGATGCTCGTCACCCATGCTTAGAGAGTTAGTGGGAACCTCAGGTGTGATAACAAATGGTTGAGATGGAATCTCAACTGATGGAATCTCAACTGATGAACTTGATGAAATTTTATAAAATTTAAGAATATCAAGTGTATCTTCATCATCACTGTCATCAGGAATGAAACGGAATTGAGAGCTAGATTTGGCTGCTTTTTCTTTTGCAATTGATTCCTTAATAGATTTTTCAATGGCATCTTGGGAATTTATTTTAGCAGCCTACTCTTCAGCTAACAGTTCTTCCATGGATTTTTCATGTGGATTTTGAATGACGAGACACTGTGGGGGTGAGGATTTGTCAAAACCGGAAGGTTGACATTGATAATCATCATGAGGACCCCCACAATATACACAAGAAACACTGGGGGCATTTTGAAATGATGTGTTATTCAACTCCTCAGCTCTTTTTACTAACTCTAGAATCTCTAGATAAGTGTCTTGCTGGGTTTGCTGAGGAGTTGTTTGAATCATTTGGTACTGTGGAGGTTGGTCATGATACAGATAGTCATAATTGTTACAAGGAAATGGATTCCTTGTTTGACAATCAGAGCTGAAGTGTGGACCTCCACAGTACTCACAACAATATGGTTGTTGTGACTGGTTTGGTGAATAATATGGAATTTGGTCCATTTCAATATTCTGAGTGTTACAAGAAAACTGTTCATAGACAAACGTGTATCTGATCTGACACTCAATATTCTGAGTGTCACTAATCTGCAAATTCGTTGTACGCAGCACACCTCCCCGGCAGCGATGCCAAAATTTGATTGGCCTCAAACAGTCAACCTAAATTGACCAAGGATATTGGTCAAATAAATTCAAACATTTGAGAACAATGTTAAACCAAGGAGTATAGAATATCCCCGGGTCGTTATGTCCCAGCGAGGTGTGTAAACTGAAAAATATCACGAATCTGTGATCGGGTGAAATTGAACAGGAAAAAGGATATGAGTGTTTTATACTAAGGAATGAAAGAAAATAGCTTAAACAAACTATTAGAATAAGTACGTGAAAGAAAATAAATCAAAAACGACTAAAACTTAAAAACGCGTACGTTTAATTAAAAACTACGTTAACGTACAAAATAAAACATGAATTTTAAGCAATTTTAATCATACGGTGATGAAAATTACCTTTCTACAATCCTAATGTTAAAAGAAAATTTTAGAAAAAATAAAATTAATTATTTGACTTTTTAATTATTATTAATTAATTACTAATTAAACTAGATTAAATCAAAATAAATACTAAACTAATTTTAATAAATCTGAAATTTTTTATATAAATAGTTTATACTATCAGAATACTAGGAAAAATATAAAAAGTTGCAAAAGCTTATTAATAAGCTGGAAAATAAGCTGAAATAGAAAATAAGCTAAAAGGAAATGCTATTAGTATAAATAGAACCCAAGAAAACTAAAACACTAAGAACTACATAGGGCAGATGGTGCATGAGGTACGTTTGGTTTTGCCTGTGGTGACCAAGAGGTCCCAAGTTCAAACCTACATTTTTTATATAAAATATAACAACAATTTACACTAGATCAAATATCTTACATTTTTTTATATTGCCAAATGCAATTTTCACAAACATTTTTTTTCTTTTTGTTTTGTTTTTTTTTGTTTTTTGTTTTTTGTTTTTTTTTTCTTTTACACAAACACTTTAACAACAAAAATAAGCACTTTTAACAAGGACAACATTTTTACAAAAGCCAAATAAGCTCTGAATGAGCTTATTTGCTCAATAGTACACACAAAGGCTTGAAAAGAGATTTTTAGATTTTAAAAAGCTATGGATAAACTACAAGGAAGACACTAAAGGTTAAATAAGCTGGAAACAACTGAAATGAGAGTGATCAAAATAAGCAGAAACAAATAGAAAAAGCACAGTTAATAAGCTAGAAAGCAAAATAAGCAAATCCAAAATCTAAGGATGCTGAAAAAGTGGATAATTTGCTAAAAATCTAACTGCGAAGGCCTAATAAGCTACTAAAACAAAATCTAAAAAATAAAACAAAAATGACAGTAACTAGATAATCTACTAAATAAGCTACAAACCTAATTTCAGGTAAAACGGGCTTATAACGAAGAAATGAAAAATCAAAAACCACTTCTGTTGTTGAAAATGTGTTTTTGTAGCCCGAAAAAGAGCTTTCGGCCCTGTAAAAAAAATTCTAAAAATTAAAACAAAAATACCACTAAGTAAACAATTTATAGGAGTACATTATCCGAAAAAGTTTATCAGATTTGGTTGAAAATTGAAGAAATGAAAATTCAAAAACTTTTTATACTGTAAAAAACTTTTTTGACTTTTTGATTTTGAACTCTAGTTTGACTTTTATGAACTTTGGTTGCTTCTAATAAACTGAATATGTAGTATTAAGCTAATATGGAACTGATTTTAACTATCTTAACAACTAATGAAAGGATTAGAATGATTATGCAACTTCAGAATCCAACAGTGAAGGAAAACAAGAGATAAAAGATGGATTTTAACTTTTAATGCTAAGACCTAAGTATATTTAGACTAATATGAGCTATAATAACCTAATGAACTATGTCTAAACAAGAAACAACAATTAAGATCAACAAGAACACAGTAACACATGCAAATCCAAACACTCCTTTAAAAAGGCTATATTGAGATTTTCAATTCAAGAGACTGATTTAAACTATTCTACTGATTCACAAGGACTAATGATGATGTAATAAGCCTTTTTATGCACAAAAGCACCACCGATCACAACAAACACATAAGTATCATTATTATGCTAATATGTGGCATTCATGAATGAAACTGAGCACAAAGGCTTCTAGTGAACAAGTGAGTAGATAAAGACCTAAGACCAACTCA
The DNA here is from genome assembly GCA_014162995.1 of Artemisia annua. Lineage (NCBI taxonomy): Eukaryota > Viridiplantae > Streptophyta > Magnoliopsida > Asterales > Asteraceae > Artemisia > Artemisia annua. Next base: position 19,181 of record LBNU01000717.1, on the reverse strand, counting down.
CATATATGAAATAACCATTAAACATCAAAGCTAAGCAATTTCTAAGCATATACACAATAATAATTAAAAATTGAAAATGAGTCTTACATATTGATTCTGTGTGATTTAAGTCCAAGAATCATTTTTTTCTTTTTGTTTTGTTTTTTTTTTGTTTTTTGTTTTTTGTTTTTTTTTTCTTTTACACAAACACTTTAACAACAAAAATAAGCACTTTTAACAAGGACAACATTTTTACAAAAGCCAAATAAGCTCTGAATGAGCTTATTTGCTCGACAGTACACACAAAGGCTTGAAAAGAGATTTTTAGATTTTAAAAAGCTATGGATAAACTACAAGGAAGACACTAAAGGTTAAATAAGTTGGAAACAACTGAAATGAGAGTGATCAAAATAAGCAGAAACAAATAGAAAAAGCATAGTTAATAAGCTAGAAAGCAAAATAAGCAAATCCAAAATCTAAGGATGCTGAAAAAGTGGATAATTTGCTAAAAATCTAACTGCGAAGGCCTAATAAGCTACTAAAACAAAATCTAAAAAATAAAACAAAAATGACAGTAACTAGATAATCTACTAAATAAGCTACAAACCTAATTTCAGGTAAAACGGGCTTATAACGAAGAAATGAAAAATCAAAAACCACTTCTGCTGTTGAAAACGTGTTTTTGTAGCCCGAAAAAGAGCTTTCGGCCCTGTAAAAAAAATTCTAAAAATTAAAACAAAAATACCACTAAGTAAACAATTTATAGGAGTACATTATCCGAAAAATTTTATCAGATTTGGTTGAAAATTGAAGAAATGAAAATTCATAAACTTTTTATACAGTAAAAAACTTTTTTGACTTTTTGATTTTGAACTCTAGTTTGACTTTTATGAACTTTGGTTGCTTCTAATAAACTGAATATGTAGTATTAAGCTAATATGGAACTGATTTTAACTATCTTAACAACTAATGAAAGGATTAGAATGATTATGCAACTTCAGAATCCAACAGTGAAGGAAAACAAGAGATAAAAGATGGATTTTAACTTTTAATGCTAAGACCTAAGTATATTTAGACTAATATGCGCTATAATAAACTAATGAACTATGTCTAAACAAGAAACAATAATTAAGATCAACAAGAACACAGTAACACATGCAAATCCAAACACTCCATTAAAAAGGCTATATTGAGATTTTCAATTCAAGAGACTGATTTAAACTATTCTACTGATTCACAAGGACTAATGATGATGTAATAAGCCTTTTTATGCACAAAAACACCACCGATCACAACAAACACATAAGTATCATTATTATGCTAATATGTGGCATTCATGAATGAAACTGAGCACAAAGGCTTCTAGTGAACAAGTGAGTAGATAAAGACCTAAGACCAACTCACATATATGAAATAACCATTAAACATCAAAGCTAAGCAATTTCTAAGCATATACACAATAATAATTAAAAATTGAAAATGAGTCTTACATATTGATTCTGTGTGATTTAAGTCCAAGAACCAAGTACACCACTGACCTAACACCTCCCTTGAGGTTCTAACCCCATGGCAATCCAATATATACAATGCTCCAATGCTCCTTCTTCCTTGAACACTGATTTTTTGAATTTCTATCTATTTTATGGTATTTTTGATATTTTTTAGTTTTCTTATCTAAAAAGGTTTTAATACTTTCTAAGTTGTTAAAAACTTATAAATAAGCTTCTGTGAGTCTAATGGAACAAGAAACCAAACATTTTAACAATTTTCAAGTGAAGTGTCAATTTCACTTTGAAAATGCAAAATATGAATTAAAACAGCAAGACTTGAATTAAAGGTTTAAGGAAGTTTACATTACATTAAATTAACTGAATACAACATTTATTTAGCTAAGATTACAACTAGGGAGTAAAATTACACTACTTCGACACTAACCTACTCTAATAAACTACTACTTTTTACTT
>LBNU01000717.1:2233-16934 GCA_014162995.1 Artemisia annua | reverse complement strand
AATTAAGATCAACAAGAACACAGTAACACATGCAAATCCAAACACTCCTTTAAAAAGGCTATATTGAGATTTTCAATTCAAGAGACTGATTTAAACTATTCTACTGATTCACAAGGACTAATGATGATGTAATAAGCCTTTTTATGCACAAAAACACCACCGATCACAACAAACACATAAGTATCATTATTATGCTAATATGTGGCATTCATGAATGAAACTGAGCACAAAGGCTTCTAGTGAACAAGTGAGTAGATAAAGACCTAAGACCAACTCACATATATGAAATAACCATTAAACATCAAAGCTAAGCAATTTCTAAGCATATACACAATAATAATTAAAAATTGAAAATGAGTCTTACATATTGATTCTGTGTGATTTAAGTCCAAGAATCAAGTACACCACTGACCTAACACCTCCCTTGAGGTTCTAACCCCATGGCAATCCAATATATACAATGCTCCAATGCTCCTTCTTCTTTGAACACTGATTTTTTGAATTTCTATCTATTTTATGGTATTTTTGATATTTTTTAGTTTTCTTATCTAAAAAGGTTTTAATACTTTCTAAGTTGTTAAAAACTTATAAATAAGCTTCTATGAGTCTAATGGAACAAGAAACCAAACATTTTAACAATTTTCAAGTGAAGTGTCAATTTCACTTTGAAAATGCAAAATATGAATTAAAACAGCAAGACTTGAATTAAAGGTTTAAGGAAGTTTACATTACATTAAGTTAACTGAATACAACATTTATTTAGCTAAGATTACAACTAGGGAGTAAAATTACACTACTTCGACACTAACCTACTCTAATAAACTGCTACTTTTTTACTTCTGCCTCTTCTTCTTCTTTATAATGACTGATAATGCTCCTTGGGTCCCTCTGAGTCAATACCAATACATCTTGACCATTGTTTTGGTGTAAATAATCCTGGCCTTTGAAATGGCCTTTTTGGCGCCAAAATATCCAAGGGACAGATGGAGGTTGAGTGTGAGAGTTTTAAAGGTTTAATGGTGCTTGGGAGTTTGTGTGAGGTGGAGGGACAGGAAAATGAGAGTTGGTGATGAGCTGGAGGAGGGAACCAGATAGGTGTGATGGTGGTTTGGTTTTACAGTGAGTTGGGAGGGAAAGGGTAAAGGGTGGAGTGGTATTGACCCTATGTTTGACCCCGGTTTTTATTTAAAGGGTGTGTGGGGCTTCTGGTTCTGATGGGCCAGGGGATATAAGGTTTAGGGATTGGGTTTATTGTTTAATGGGTTGTGGTGTTGGGTTGTGTTTATTTTGGGTTTATGTAAATTACAAATAAATTACAAATAGGTCCGTTTGGTTTATTTAGTGATAAAGCCCAAGGATCAAACTTGTATAATCTAAAAAGTTGAGGGGCTGAAAATGTAAATTTTCCAAAGTTCATCCAAGGGATCATTCTTACCATAGTTTAATAAACCAAGGACCATGAATGAATATTTTCCAAATTTAAAACTCCCATGGACCAATTATGCCATTTATGAAAGTTGAGGGGCCTGAGTAGCCATTTTTGCAAATATGAACTTCAAGGGTAGAATTTGACATTCCTTGATTTCTGGGGGACTGTTGTTGACTTTTCTTTGAAATAATTCATTCAGGGACCATTTCTGACAATCTTTGAAAGTTCAGGGACTGAAACTGCCAATTATGCAAACTTTGCTCGCTTTTCATCTGTTTTCAATCCTTTTGCACCTGAAACATATAAAAACACAATCCAGGGATATTTTCTATATTTTGAGACATTTCTTAGTGTTTTTAAATGTTTTTGCAGTTCAGATGGGACAAAAATGATTAGTATTTACACACTCATCAATCCCCCACACTAAACTATTGCTAGTCCCTAGCAATCCTTTTTGAAAATTTAATGGATTTAATGTCTCTTTACCAAAAGCCATTACTTCTGGAGTAGCCACTGTTTAAGTATGATACTATGGTACATTGATACCATATGATTTTTAGCAAACCATTAGCTGTCAACGGATTTGATTTGTCTTTACCAAAAGCCGTTTGCTTTTGGACTAGCCAACTCTTTGATAGAATATAGTTATCATCTTGATGAGTTGATTACCAATTATGGTTTTCTACTGCCTTTACCACAAGCCATAACCTTGCGGGCTAGCCAACTCTTCACTATCAAAGATATGGTGAGTCGAATACCATACAATTTTTTGGCAAATTGTCAGCCATAAACGGATTTGAGATATCTTTACCTAGAGCCGTTTGCTCCAGGATTAGCCTGTCCTTATGTGGGTTAGACATGGTGTACTGATAACTATTTGTTGTGTTAGTGCAAAGCACTTCCACTAAGTAAATTTTTTTTTTTAAATTTCGGCCAAAACGGGGGTATTAGGGCACTAAAAGGTACACATGTGATAAAATTCGCCAGAATTTCCCCCCCACACTTAGAATTGAATATTGTCCTCAATATTCAAAGTCCCAGCTATTATGCCGAACCTTTTGAACATAAAAAGAAAACATTACTAGCTAAGTGTGGTAACACAACAATTATTTTCGTTTTAATATTTACAATTTCCTCATTCATTTTTCATCAAGTTTTTTTTTTTTTTTTTTTTTTTTTTTTTTTTTTTTTTAATTATATTTACATGGATACAACAGTAGGGGCAACTCCCCCGCACTTAGGTGTTAGAAAAGAGAAAGAAGTCAGAGACATGGGTGAAAACCCATGTTTTGCTAAAGTTTTTGTTTACCGAGTCACTAGCCTGACTCGACCCCGAATTCATTCATACATGGGGAAGTAACATGTGGAAGAGACCATCTCCATCGGACTTTCATTCAAGATGTTTGGACAAACATTGAAGTATGTGAAAGTTCCACACCGATGTGATATATCCGGCTCAAAAGAATGATACATGAAAATGCCAGGGTCAAAGATAGTATCCTCACTCATGAAGGAATGAAGAACAGGATAGAGCACACCATATGTGAAGAAAAGGAAGAAGGTCATGATAAAAATCATGACAAGAGCTTCATCCTCAAAAGGAGAATTCATGATTTCCACATCATGAATCTCATCATTTAAGCTCGGCTGATCAAGACATATTCTGGGGAGGGATGGGATTTTGATATCAAGTAAATTCTCATGGTTGAGAATATTTCCCTCTGGGACATAAAGATAATCTTTGTCAAGATCAAATTGGAAGTTATCATACTCCGGCGGAGATATGATATGAGTGAGTTCAAAGGAGAACTCCTCGAGAAGAGAGTTATTCACATGATGTATATATGTGAACTCTTGTTCTGTTACAGACTCATCACTATCCTCGTTCTGAATCTCAAAGATTGGATTATCAGAAATTGAAGTGAATTCAGATTCAAAATCAAACAGAGGATTAGTGAAAGTTGTTTTAAATGTTTCGGGAACAAGGTGATTAACTTCTTCTTTTGGACTGACGAGCTCAGAAGGTAGTTCCTCCACATGACTAATGTCTCCACAAGGTAAAGAATTTTCATCAGTATGTGAATCACTAAGCTCGGGGTTGGGACAAGAATTGAGTGGTTGATCATTATATAAGAGACTTTCGATTTCTCCTAGATCGGCTTCGAAATCAAAGAGATCATCGTCACTTCCTGATGGAAGTGGATTGATGTGAGTAAGTTCATCAGTGAATTCTTCAAGAAGAGGATCAGCATCAGAATTTAGAGGTGATGCCTCAACATACTCAATGTCTCCATAAGATTTACAATCATCATTAGAGTCGGAGAAGGTCTCAAAATGATCTTTTGAACACTCAAGAGGGGAAGGGATATCACACGTATGATCAAGAATTCCCTGTGACTCACTTGGGAATGGGACAAGGTTCTCAACACTAGACTTTATGAATTTGTCCGATTCCTTTTCAGGAATAGTGTTAAGATGCTCGTCCCCCATGCTTAGAGAGTTAGTGGGAACCTCGGGTGTGATAACAAATGGTTGAGATGGAATCTCAACTGATGAACTTGATGAATCTTTATAAAATTGAAGAATATCAAGTGTATCTTCATCATCACTGTCATCAGGAATGAAATGGAATTGAGAGCTAGATTTGGCTGCTTTTTCTTTTGCAATTGTTTCCTTAATAGATTTTTCAATGGAATCTTGGGAATTTATTTTAGCAGCCTACTCTTCAGCTAACAGTTCTTCCATGGATTTCTCATGTGGATTTTGAATGACGGGACACTGTGGGGGTGAGGATTTGTCAAAACTGGAAGGTTGACATTGATAATCATCATGAGGACCCCCACAATATACACAAGAAAACTGGGAGCATTTTGAAATGCTGTGTTATTCTACTCCTCAGCTCTTTTTACTAACTCTAGAATCTCTAGATAAGTGTCTTGCTGGGTTTGCTGAGGAGTTGTTTGAATCATTTGGTACTGTGGAGGTTGGTCATGACACGGATAGTCATAATTGTTACAAGGAAATGGATTCCTTGTTTGACAATCAGAGCTGAAGTGTGGACCTCCACAGTACTCACAACAATATGGTTGTTGTGACTGGTTTGGTGAATAATATGGAATTTGGTCATTTTCAATATTCTGAGTGTTACAAGAAAACTGTTCATAGACAAGCGTGTCTCTGATCTGACACTCAAATCCTTGATGTGGACCTCCACAAAATTCACATGAATATGTCTGAGTCTCATGATGCGGGAGCTGATGGAATAAATCAGTCGTGTCATGGTAAGAATAGGGATCTTGGTTATAGACAGACCCGTTTCCTGACTCTACCATGCTAAAACTGCGACAATTAACATCATTATAAAGGCCACCACACCATTGACAACCAAGAGGGTGAGGGTGAGACATAGAAAGAATCAAAGGGTAACAGAGGGTAAGAAATGAAGAATCAAAAAGGTAAGAGGGTATAGATGAATGTTTTTGGGGTTTTTGATAAACATATTATAAAAATAAGAAGGAAAATATTTTGAGTCNTCGATTCGTCAAACGAATTAACTTCACGATTAGTTTTGTTTTTTACATAAAAATATGAAAATATGAACAAGGATGGTAAATGTACAAAGAGTGTATATTCATATTCACTAATCTGCAAATTCGTTGTATGCAGCACACCTCCCCGGCAGCGGCGCCAAAATTTGATTGGCCTCAAACAGTCAACCTAAATTGACCAAGGATATTGGTCAAATAAAGTCAAACATTTGAGAACAATGCTAAGCCAAGGAGTATAGAATATCCCCGGGTCGTTATGTCCCAGCGAGGTTTGTAAACTGAAATATCACGAATCTGTGATCGGGTGAAATTGAACAGGAAAAAGGATATGAGTGTTTTATACTAAGGAATGAAAGAAAATAGCTTAAACAAGCTATTAGAATAAGTACGTGAAAGAAAATAAATTAAAAACGTTTAAAACTTAAAAACGCGTACGTTTAATTAAAAACTACGTTAACATACAAAATAAAACGTGAATTTTAAGCAATATTAATCATACGGTGATGAAAATTACTTTTCTACAATCCTAATGTTAAAAGAAAATTTTAGAAAAAATAAAATTAATTATTTGACTTTTTAATTATTATTAATTAATTACTAATTAAACTAGATTAAATCAAAATAAATACTAAACTAATTTTAATAAATCTGAAATTTTTTATATAAATAGTTTATACTATCAGAATACTAGGAAAAATATAAAAAAGTTGCAAAAGCTTATTAATAAGCTGGAAAATAAGCTGAAATAGAAAATAAGCTAAAAGGAAATGCAATTGGTATAAATAGAACCCAAGAAAACTAAAACACTAAGAACTACATAGGGCAGATGGTGCATGAGGTACGTTTGGTTTTGCCTGTGGTGACCAAGAGGTCCCAAGTTCAAACCTTGCCAAGTGCAATTTTCACAAACATTTTTTTTCCTTTTACACAAACACTTTAACAACAAAAATAAGCACTTTTAACAAGGACAACATTTTTACAAAAGCCAAATAAGCTCTGAATGAGCTTATTTACTCAACAGTACACACAAAGGCTTGAAAAGAGATTTTTAGATTTTAAAAAGCTATGGATAAACTACAAGGAAGGCACTAAAGGTTAAATAAGCTGGAAACAACTGAAATGAGAGTGATCAAAATAAGCAGAAACAAATAGAAAAAGCATAGTTAATAAGCTAGAAAGCAAAATAAGCAAATCCAAAATCTAAGGATGCTGAAAAAGTGGATAATTTGCTAAAAATCTAACTGCGAAGGCCTAATAAGCTACTAAAACAAAATCTAAAAAATAAACCAAAAATGACGGTAACTAGATAATCTACTAAATAAGCTACAAACCTAATTTCAGGTAAAACGAGATTATAACGAAGAAATGAAAAATCAAAAACCACTTCTGCTGTTGAAAACGTGTTTTTGCAGCCCTGTAAAAAAAATTCTAAAAATTAAAACAAAAATACCACTAAGTAAACAATTTATAAGAGTACATTATCCGAAAAAGTTTATCAGATTTGGTTGAAAATTGAAGAAATGAAAATTCAAAAACTTTTTATACAGTAAAAAACTTTTTTGACTTTTTGATTTTGAAATCTAGTTTGACTTTTATGAACTTTGGTTGCTTCTAATAAACTGAATATGTAATATTAAGCTAATATGGAACTGATTTTAACTATCTTAACAACTAATGAAAGGATTAGAATGATTATGCAACTTCAGAATCCAACAGTGAAGGAAAACAAGAGATAAAAGATGGTTTTAACTTTTAATGCTAAGACCTAAGTATATTTAGACTAATATGAGCTATAATAACCTAATGAACTATATCTAAACAAGAAACAACAATTAAGATCAACAAGAACACAGTAACACATGCAAATCCAAACACTCCTTTTAAAAAGGCTATATTGAGATTTTCAATTCAAGAGACTGATTTAAACTATTCTACTGATTCACAAGGACTAATGATGATGTAATAAGCCTTTTTATGCACAAAAACACCACCGATCACAACAAACACATAAGTATCATTATTATGCTAATATGTGACATTCATGAATGAAACTGAGCACTGGTATGTGCTTATTCACATACCTTTTATTCACCATTTTCAGACCCGAAAAGACCAAAAACTAACGTTAAACGCCAAAGATATCGTGTTTTTGTGTTTGTGACTGTGCAGGAAAGGATATTGCAAAAACGACATCAAAATCAACCAAAAAGCCCTAAACGAGCACGAGATGTGGAAAAGAGTCTTAAAGTGAAGCCAAAGATGAAATTTGCCTAAGAAAAGCCCGTGACGACGAATTTATTTCTTAAAGGCTCAAGAAAATAAAAGAGACGCTTAATCGAAGTTCAAAGTTAAATATCAAGATAAGCTTCACAAATTCGAGCAAGTGATCACTTTTAAGTCTTCAAAGACCTTTGGAAAGCACGTCAACACGCTACCTCAAGTTACAAGGACTTACGTTTAATTGTTAGAACATTTAGTAGCGTTGTAATAGAAGTTTATGTGTAGCTTTCATGAGATATCAAAGTATAGGGGCTAAACCGTACACGATGTGAAAAAGGGAAGCTTCCTTGCTCCCTTAAATACCTCCCCTTAGCCTCATTTGTAAGTGAGTTTTTGAGTCTAGTTTTTATTAGTGTAAGTCTTTTTATTAATGCAATCTCTTTTTTCATGTCTTAAATCTTTTTCCTAGCTTAATCTTTCTTTTCATCTACAAATCTTTTCGAGCTTATCTTAGTTATTATCAATCGTTATTTACATCTATCTTAATAATCTACAAAAGCTTTTATAAAAATCTTACCACCTTTGCATGTTATGGGTCGAAATATATATAAAAAATATGGATTAAGGTTAGTTGTTGGGTCGTTAGCTTATATATAAGCTTTTTAGTGATTAAAACTAGTTTCTTAATAAGTTTTCATAAGTTGTTATTAGTATTAGTCATTAGTTTCGCGTCAAAAAAAATTCCAGCGTCCAAATTAGTATTTTTGCGAGTTTCATTTTAGGGTTTAGCGAGTATAGTGTAAAAGTTAGCGAGTATCACATTTTCATTTTAGGGTTTTGCGAGTTTGGTTTCAAAATTTGCGAGTATCATTTTATTTTTGCGAGTAAGCCTTGCGAGTATATGTTCTGTTTTAGCGAGTATCACGTTTTAGTATTAGGGTTTAGCGAGTTTGCTTCCAAGTTAGCGAGTATCACTTTATTTTTGCGAGTAAGCCTTCATTTCTTGCGAGTTTAGTCCATGTTTTGCGAGTAAGAACTTTGTATAGCGAGTATCATTTGAGTTTCATTTCTTTTAAAAGCCGAGCTAGGCTAATCTTTTCCTCATCGTTTCATCGAGTGAGGGTTTTGTTGGGTTCATTCCTAAACGAAACTCCGCCGAATTTTCTAAATTCCTTTCTAGTTTTATTTAACTTAGTTTAATTTCTTTTCTAATTAGTTTAAGTATTAGTACATTAAATCTTTAATCATTTCTTTAGTTAAACTTTTCTTGTCGTTAATTAAATACAAAACTCCAAAAACATTTTCCTTATTACTTTCTTTTATACTATGAAGTTTAAATTTCATTTTACTTTAGTATATTTAGTTTCATGTTTTCTTTTCTCATTAATCTTAGTTATTTTAAACGCGTTTGTACTTTCATTAAGTTTTAAACAAAGTTTCGTAAAATAATTAAAAAACCAAATCTCATCTTTCAAACTTATTCATCTCACATAACTCACGACTCGAGTGACAAGATCAATTCAACCCTCGTTGGGACAACGATCCGTGTTTAAGCTTAACCGCTTTAATATTTGACGATCAATTTTTGGTGCCGCTGCCGGGGAGCGGTTGATAAGATTAAGTCATTAGATCGTTGAGTATTGTGTTTTGAAGAACCTTCTTTTGGAAGTTATCGTTTTTAATAAACATAAAAACAACAAAAAAACTATAAAACCTATAAAAACCAAAAATATTTCTCATTTTTCTTTTATAAAACATAAAAACCAAAAAGATTTTCATTTCAGCTTACTTTTTCAATTTGTTTCACTTTGATTTGTTTCATTTTGAATTCGTATTAGGAGTGTCCAACAACTAACGTTGCTAACGAGAATGTGTACGCCGCTAACATGGGTGGTAACGCTTACCAACCCCAAGGAGATCGAAATCTTCTCAGCTACCGTTCAACCAATTACCTTGGACCACCACCCGGTTTTCAAAACCCGCCTCCAAACCAAAATGTGCAAAATCGTGGTAATCAAGTTAATCAAAATCAAAGTCGAGTAACTCACGGTTTTCATAATCAAAATCAAGGGTTTAACCAAAATCGGAGCTTTCAAAATAATCATGGAAATTTTGGAAATCAAGGTGCTAATTATGGAAACTTTAATCATGAGAATCAAAATTTTCAAAATCAAGGTTTCAACAACAACGCCCGTGGGCAAACTTTTAATCAAAATCAAGGTGTTATTCAAAATCAATCGAACACGGATGCGTTGTTGGCAGAATTACTTTGTCAAAATCAAAACCAACAAACTATCATGCAAAGTCAGCAAACACAACTTAAAAATCGCGAAGAAACAACCAGATTGTTGATTAAGGAAATGCTTGATATGAAAAAGTCTTTAAATGATCGACCCTCGGGTTCGGGTACCACGTCTCTACCTAGCAACACGATCGCTAACCTGAGGGGCGATGTCAAGGCGATCACAACACGCAGTGGCGTTTCATACAAGGGACCAACGGTTCCAACTACCTCTTATTCTCCTCCTTCAAAGGTAGTGAACCGTGCAACCGAGGTAACAACAGATACAAGAATTCCTATTCACCAAGGAAGGACCGAAAATATCCAACCTCCGGTGGTTCAACCGATCAATGAAAATGCAAATGTGTCAAAAGGAAAAGAGAAAATTGTTTTTGAACAAGATGAACCAGTTAAAACTAATCTTCCTTATCCTTTTCGTCTAAATGAGCAAAAACGTCAAGATAAAAATGACATAATGAAGGAAAAGTTCTTTAAGATGTTTCAAGACATTCGCTTTGATTTGAGTCTTGCTGATGCTATTGTGTTAATGCCAAAGTTTTCATCAATAATACGTGCAGGTAAGAAAATATGAGAAAACGACAAAAACCAAGGCAAAATCACGAAAAACGAGCACGAGAATGGAAAAGAGTATAATCTATAGCCGGGAAGTGAATCTGAGCTAAAAATGTCCAAATAAGTCCCTGAAAATTCCTAAAGTCTCAAGAATAGTCCCTGGGCAAAATTTGGAGATTTTTACAAGAAAGGTCCCTGGAGTTTCAAAGGTTGTCAAAATCAGTCCCTGAGAGAATAAATTCATGAAATGACAACTTTGGTCCTTCTAGATATCAAGAATTATCACATTTAGTCCTTGGATTCAATTTATAAAGAATGGCAGAATTAGTCCCCTAAAATTCAGATTTTACATTTTACACCCTAAAATTTACTTACACCTTATACCATAAAACTAAAACTATAAACTCTTATACCCTTTAACCAAACCTGCCCATTTAATAAACCCAATCCAAATCCCTACCCTTCACCCCTGGCCCAAAATTTACCTAAAGCCCAAACCAAATTAACCCGGCCCCTTTACCCTTTTTATAAAATCAAAATAAAATAAAAAAATAAAACGCGCCCCCTAATTCACCCCCAACCCAGAACATTTCACTATTCACCGTGCCCTAATTTCACCACAGTCAAATTCGTCCAAAATTAACCAATCATTATCCAATTATTGGCTCTAGAAGATGTCAGAACCATGTCAGAAGAATCTAGGAGGGCTACGTGGACCAATAACAGCTTACACGCAGGATTGAGGTGATCAAATCCATCTAATCAAAGGCTAGAAACGAATGGAAGCATCTGGGATTTCATCCAAGGGATAGGAGAAGAGCTTCTGGGAGCTTCATGGAGCATCAAACCGACTTTCTTAGGCTATAAATAGGGCTTCCTCTCATGTAATGGGTCGTGTAGAAATATAGTCATAGAATAGGTGTTGTTAAGCTATCTCAAATCCTCTGTAATCAAGCTTTTGTACTCAGTTTTCAGTAGTTTAATAAAATTAAGTTTCTTTAAAAAGCTTCCTTTACTTTACTGCTTATTTCATAACTGCTTATTCACTACTGCTTATTTCTTAAGTCTTACTTTACTAGCTTTTAATAAACCTTAGCTTAGATTCATTACAAGTTCTTTACTGCTTTTCATATATATATAAAAAAAAAAAAAAAAAAAAAAAAAAAAAAAAAATTATTATCAAAAAGCTATTAAGCTCAAGCTTATTGGAGTACTTATTCTGACTAGTTAAGGTAGCCAGGGAAGACCTTAGCCTGTCACAGAGATAGGCTACATTGGAAAACCCTTCATTGAGTCAAGGGTAAGAGGTGAGTTCTATTTAGCCTATTTGTTCACTGATCTTAGCTTATTCAGTAGTAATAATATCTTGTTTAGCTTTATTCTAGCATTAAGTGTCTTAATTAGGTCTGCATTTCTCTTATTAGTGTTTCATTAGGACTATAGTTGTACAATTTTATTTCTCTGTCTAAATAGAAATCTGTGAACTTTAGTAATACTAGTGTTCTTGCTGCATTTAGGTTAGGATTAGCTTATATATTATATTAGTAGTAATTCTGTATCACTAGTTAGGAATTTAGAAGATTAAATAAGCAAACTGTAGTTTAAGCAAAATTTAAGGGACTGTTTGGGATAAAGCATAATCAAGGGTTAGAAAGCAATCTAGGTGTAATACTTTGCATACTCAGTCTTCTTTAGGTTCAGTTAGGATAGTGCAAGTCATATTTTTGCATCTTATTTCATTAAAAGTCAACATATCATTTACAACCTTAAGTCTGTCAATATAATAAAGTAGCAGTAGGATTAATCTTGTTCTTAGGTGCAATATAGTGTTAGTTAGCTTAAGTAAGGAACAATTCAGCTTAAGATTGCATTATTAGCTAATTAAGATCACTAGAAATTAGTTTAAGTCAACTTAGGATTAGGATTTTAAAAGTCAAAACTGCATCAATACCAGAGTTGGACAGATTTTAATTTGAGTGCATAGGATTCACTAGTGCTCTAAATTAAGTTTGGATTGTTGTTTTGGGATCTTTGGTGGATAGACTCCATAGCACAATAAGCTTTTTCCATTTCCAAGATCATTTAACCACTTATAATTAAGCTCAAAGTTGCTATTCTGCTGAACCAAACCCCTGCTACACAGTTATAAGCCCATCTTCACAAGCCTTTATCTAGCAATCTAGTGGAGCTTTTGGTGAGCTTTTTGGGGCAAAACACTCACAAGCCAGCTTACTTTCATACTCTACCTTTGGATTTCACCCTAGTGCTTATTTGAACTGCTTATTTGGTCTTTAAAAGCTGTCCCAGAACTGTGTATGCAACAATTTGATTAAGTGCTTATTGAGCTTATTTCTTTGTGTTTGTGTGTTTTTATTGATTATTAGTGCTTATTTAGGTATAATTTAGGTTTCCTAAAAGTTTGGTGCCAATAGCTTAACCTGTGCTTAAAAAGAGCTTATTTCTCAACTGCTTATTGTTCCAAAACAGCTTATTAGGGTTTCAAATTAGCTCTTCTTATTTTTCCTAGGTTCCTTAATATAAATTAGAATTTTCCTAAAATTTTCAGATTTTTCCAAGTTGTTTTGCTATTTTTCTTATTTAATTTTAGTTTTTAAGTACTTTTTAATTACTTTTAATTAATAAAAATTAAATAAAAATCCAAAAAAATAGTTTTTCAGTTTAAAATTACTTTTTAGTTATTTTAAATTTTTTAGGAAAATAAATTTTAACTTTCACCTTATTTCATTTTAGTATTTTTAATAATTAGTTAATATTTAATAATTAGTTTTTAATAATAATAAATATATAAAAAACCAAAAAAAAATATATTTTCTAGTTTTAAATTACTTTTAGGATATCTTAAAATTTTCAAACTTATTTTCCATTTCTTATTTAAATTTTCTATTTTAGTAATCAAAAGTAATTTTAAGTAATAAATAATAAATAAAAAGTAATAAAAGTATATTAATACATATAAAGTTAAATTTACGTTTTGACCCTTTAGAATTGTAGATTTACTTTTAGGACTTAAGTTTTTCCGAGAATACTCGGGAATTTAGGATTCGATCCCGGTTTTACGTTTAGGTTTTTAATTTCCGTGTTTTACGTGTTTCCGTACTTTACGTGTTTACTTGTTTTTTTGTGCTTATTTGTAGAATTTAGGGTTCCTTAGCCTGCACGAAACGATTCACTTCACGATCGCGAACACGAACCAACGACCAAGTCTTAGCCTTCGTTGGGAGAAACGACCCGGGATACATATTTACCGGGTGCTATCTCGGAATATACATATATTTGGTTGCACACCAACGCTTTTTGGACCGCCGCTGAGGAAAACGTGTCTCGATTCATCTTTACTGATTGTTTGATGCTTAAAACTCTTAAAGAAGTTACTTTTTTTTTTTTTTTTCGTATATTAATAAGTAGTTGTTACGAACACTTGTAGAAAGTGTTTTACATAATTTACTCTAAAAAGGACCTCACTTCTAGGGGATGTTGTAAACCGTGGCCTAAATAACAACAAATAAATCGCAAGGTTATTCGTTTTTCCGGATTAATTTTGAGTTTTACAACCGAATAAACGAGAAACGAGAAGTCTTGACATTAAATTGCAGACTGAAGAGAGCAGTTTTAAGTACACTATACACCTCGTTCTCCCGCCCGCCGCACGTAAGCTCAAGAGAAAAGAGGAACGTTTAATTTGTGATTACCAAAGATTAATAGTATTAAAACTTGTTTTTGCTTTCGTTTTTAATTTAGAAATTTAAACTTAAAACCAAAAAAAAATGTCTTAATCTCAAAGTTAATTTTCATTTTTTTTCATTTATGACCCACTCTTATTCGTCAAACGACTTACTTTTCACCTCTTTCAAACCCGAAAGAAAAATTCATTGTCATAATACCCGAACTCCTTTTCCGACTCTTGACGAAATGAATAACCCCAACACATGCTCAAAACCCTCCGGTGGGTGGAGCTCAAACAAACGGTAACCCTCGTCTGGTGAAAATCTTAATGTTAATCCCTCCGATCTCGAACGAATGGGAGGAGTTGTGCCGACCGACTATGTTCGGGCGTGGAGGCCCGATTGCCCCAATTAACAATCGACGCCGCCGATTTCGGGCTTAAACACCACATGATCCAGCAAGTCCAAAAACTATGCCAATTTCCGGACTTCCGGACGATGATGCTAACAAGCCACCTCGACAAATTTCTCACAATCACAACAAAGTATGAAGCAAACGGGATCTCCGATGATGCCCTACCGCTTATACATTTCCTATTCACTGACGCATCATGCCTCAAATTGGGTTCGATCGTCTCCCCAAGAATTCAATACATACATTTGATGGAAATGGTTTCAAAATTCTTGGCAAAATATTCCCACCATCAAAAGTAACAAAACTAAGAAATATTTGTAACTTCCAACAAAGAGGCCGATGAATCACTATACTAGCTTGGACGTTACCAAAACTTTGCATTGACGTTGTCCAAACCATAATATGCTACTCGTGCTCTATCGATATTTCTATAATGGTTTGACCCTCCGACATCGTGGACACGATTAATTGCTGCGCAAGGGGGTACTTTCATGAAACGTCGACCGAAGAGTGTACGATCTAATTGGAAAACATGACCGCTCACCATAACTT
>LBNU01000716.1:26499-46065 GCA_014162995.1 Artemisia annua | reverse complement strand
ATATATATATATATATATATATATATATATATATATATATGTATATATATATATATATGTATATATATATATATATATATATATATATATATATATATATATATATATATATATATATATATATATATATATATATATATATATATATATATATATATATATATATATATATATATATATATATATATATATATATATATATATATATATATATATATATATATATATATATATATATATATATATATATATATATATATATATATATATATATATATATATATATATATATATATATATATATATATATATATATATATATATATATACACACACATATGGGGCCATTCATGTGAGAAATCAAAAATATGTGAGAACGCGAGAAGAGATCCTAGCCATCCATCTAGTCCCTCCTTTTTTTAGATCTAATGGCTAAAATTAGCCCAAAATTTACACTAACTAAGGGCAATAATGTAATTACAAAACAAATATTATTATATAATGAAAACACACACAGTTTGACTAAAATTAAAGGTGAAAACACCCACAGTTCTCTCTCGACCTAACAAACTTCGGATCCGCCGTTTAACCGCCATTAAATCCGTCGTTTAATCGCCATTAAACTTCAGATCAAACATTCACCTTCTTCTACCATCATTAAATCGCCGTCAAACCGCCATTAACCTAATACAAATATCACAGCCGTTAAACCGTCGTCAAACCGCCATCAAACCGCCGATCAAGACATCATGCCACCGCCGCTAACACGCTGTATGTCACAGTCGATCAACAAAAACAATCAACGGAATGTAATTGAAGATAATATGAATGTCACAGATTCTGAATCAGACGGAGATGATATCACGGAGATCACAGATATCACCGTAACATCACCGGAAAACACAGAGATATCAAGTAAAAATTTATATTTTATTATAATTTAATTATTTTTTTTATAAATAATTGTTTATAATTATCAGTGTTATTTATTTTATTTAAATTTTCTTCACATGTGAATATTATAATTTAGGCGATTTGAGTGCAAATAAGTCTTGTTATAGTATCTTCAATTACGCGATTTAAGCATTGATTACAAGTGCAAGTAAGTGTAGTTTTATCATCTTCACAAGTGAAGAAAATCACTTAGTAGATAATTTTGATGCAATTAGGAGATTTAAGTGTTGATTATGATTTATTCGGTTGTAAAGAAAATCAGAATGCATTAGGTGATTTTTGAGGTTATAAGTGCAAGTAAGTGTAGTTTTATGATCTTCACATGTTAAGAAATCACTTAATAGATGAGATTTTGATGCAATTAGGCGATTTAAGCTTTTATTACGATTTATTCGGTTGTGAAGAAAATCAGAATGCATTAGGCGATTTTTGAGGTTACAAGTGCAAGTAAGTATAGTTTTATCATCTCCACAAGTGAAGAAAATCACTTAGTAGATAATTTTGATGCTATTCGGCGATTTAAGCTTTGATTGCGATTTCTTCGGTTTTGAAGAAAATGAGAATGCATTAGGCGATTTTTGAGGTTACAAGTGCAAGTAAGTGTAGTTTTATCATCGTCACAAGTGAAGAAAATCACTTAGTAGATAAGATTTTGATGCAATTAGGCGATTTAAGCGTTGATTACGATTTATTCGGTTGTGAAGAAAATCTGAATGTATTGGATTATTGAAGCTATAATGATGAAATAAGTCTACTTATAGTATCTTAGGCGATTTTAGCTTTAATGTGAAGAAAATCACTTTGTAGAATCTGAATGTATTGGATTATTGAAGCTATAATGATGAAATAAGTCTACATACAGTATGTTAGGCGATTTTCGCTTTAATGTTAAGAAAATCACTTTGCAGATGAATTTTTGATGCAATTAGGCGATTTTAGCTTTAATTTTGATTTCTTCATTTGTGAAGAAAATCATAATATATTGGATTATTGATGAAATAAGTCTAGTTACAGTATGTTAGTATGTGAAGAAAATCACTTGGCAGATGAGTTTTTGATGCAATTAGATGATTTTAGCTTTAATTATGATTTCTTTGGTATTGAAGAAAATCAGAATGTATTGGATTATTGAGTTTAATAGTGTAAATAAGTCTAGTTATAGTATGTTAGCATGTGAAGAAAATCACTTAGCAGATGAGTTTTTGATGCAATTAGGCGATTTCAGCTTTGATTACGATTTCTTTGGTTTTGAAGAAAATCTAAATGTATTGGATTATTGAAGCTATAATGATGAAATTAGTCTAGTTACATTATGTTAGGCGATTTTAGCTTTAATGTGAAGAAAATCACTTACCAGATGAGTTGTTGATGCAATTAGGCGATTTTAGCTTTAATTACAATTTTTTTGGTTGTGAAAAAATCAGAATGTATTGTATTATTGAGGCTATAATGATGAAATATGTCTAGTTAAAGTATGTTAGCATGTGAAGAAAATCACTTAGAAGATGAGTTTTTGATGCAATTATGCGATTTTAGCTTTAATTAAAATTTTTTCGGTTGTGAAAAAAATCAGAATGTATTGGATTTTTAATGTTATAATTGCAAAATAAGTTTAGTTATAATATTTTATCATTTGAATATAATCATTTAGACGATATAATTGCAAATAAATCAGAATGTATTGGATTTGTGAGGTTTAAGAGTGTAAATAATTCTAGTTACAATATGTTAGTATGTAAAGAAAATCACTTAGCAGACGAGTTTTTGATGCAATTAGTTGATTGGTTGTGAAGAAAATCATTAAGTATTGGATTTTTTAGCAGTTGAGTTTTTGATGCAATTAGTTGATTGGTTGTGAAGAAAATCATTAAGTATTGGATTTTTTATCATATAATTGAACATTATCACATAACAGAATGTATTTGATTTTTTATGTTTATAGTGTAAATAAATCTAGTTATACTATTTTCACATGTGAAAATAGTTTGTTTTGATTCTTCAAATATGAGTAAGATAAATATAGTTATACTATCTTCACATGTGAAAAAATTTTGGTTGTGAAAATATATAAAATTTAGTTTGTTTAATATATGAAATTTGAATTTTTTTGAAGGTATACACTATATAAGACAAGATGATTCAGATATATGTGAAGAAATTGAATTGGCAGACGGTACTTTTCATTACAAGCCAATAGTTGAAGATTCTGATAGACCAAAAATTGGAAAAAAAATATACAGCTATTGATGATTGTATAAGGATGTATGAAGAGTATGCTGAGAAAGCAGGGTTTACTATTAGGCTATCAACACAAAATTGCCTGAAAAGTGGTGTTGTAGATAGGAAATATCTTGTTTGCAACAGGGAGGGATTGGCAAAAGGTGTTAATAAGGATACTATGAGTGAAGAGACTAGTGAAACTCAGATTAGAACGTCAAGTATTTCAAGGACGGGATGTATGGCAAGGGTTAAGTTCAAGCTTAATGAGAGTCATACGGAATATGAACCGTATGATTTTGTAGAAGAACATAAACATACGTTCATTCCTGTAATATATAGAAATCGGACAAAGAAGAAGAAAAAATTGACCCACAAAGAGAAAATGTTCATGCAACAACTTGGAGGAACAAATATAGGTGCGACAAGAGCACATCACCTTTATGCAGCTACCAACGGAGGATATGATGAAGTTGATGCAACAGAGACTGAGTTTAGGAATCATGTAAGGGACTTGAACAGTCAAATTGGTGATAGTGATGCACAGATGCTGATTAATAAGATGGAAAACAGGCTAAAAAATGTGGCAAAATTTTCTTTTGAGTAAGCTGTTGAAGACAACCAGCTGAATAGGCTATTTTGGGCGGATGAGATGGCGAAATATAATTACAAAGAACTTGGAGACACGATATCTTTTGATGCAACTTTCAGGACCAATAAGTATGTTCTCTTTCACTGTAAAAACTGAATTTTACTAATATGTTTTACTAATGTGCATTTAATCTTATTCTCTCTGAATTTAGGTGAAAAAACTGAATTTATTTTCACTTATGAAAAAAAAATATATTTAACGTATAGAATAATTTCACTTGTGAAAAAAAAGTTTTACTAATATGCATTTAAAAATGAACCTTTAATGAAATTTAGAAATAAGTGAAAATATTCACATGTGAAAATATTGGACAATTTTAGTTCAAAATACATAAATATTAACATGTGAAAAAAATAAGTAAGTAAATGAAATATTGAAAAAAAATTGAACTAATTTGTAAAGCATATTTTCACAATTGAAAAAAGTACTGATAAAAGTTGTTTTTTGTAGATATAACATGGTATTTGTACCTTTCATGGGAATTGACAACCACAGAAAGTGTGTCACATTCGGTGCTGGATTGCTATCTAACGAAACAACAAAGTCATACATCTGGTTGTTGCGATGTTTCTTAAAGGCCTTTTCAAAGCAACCATGATTGGTTGTGACTGATCAAAATCCTGCTATGAGAAAAGCCATTGCTGCTGTGTTTAAAGAATCAAAACATAGGCTTTGTATGTGGCACATTACAAACAAGCTTCCGTTAAAGGTAAGACACGCAAAAATACATTATTTAAATTCTCTTTATATTTTATATTTCATTACAAATAAGTCTAGTTGTAGTATCTTTGCATTTAGTAACTGAAGTTTTAATGCAATTGGGCAATTTAAGTTTTTATTACACTACCTTCGTGTGTGAGATTTGCAATTAGGATGAAAACAGAAAGTATTGGGTTATAGAACTTTCACATGTGTAAAAATTCATTTAACGATTAAATTTTGATGCAATTAGGATATTTAAGAACTGATTACATTATCTTTGTGTGTAATTTGCAGATTTGCAAAACCATTCTGGACAATGTTACTTTTAGGAGAAGGCTGCACCGCTTAGTTTGGAGTCTGTATATTGATCCATAAGAGTTTGAAAGACAATGGTTGGATTTGATTAATGAATTCAATCTGCAAGAAAACAAATGGTTATCAGATACGTTTGAAATAAGAGAAAGATGGATTCCAGCTTATTTTAAAGATGTTGAATTATGCGGGCTTGAGAACGACATCAAGATCAGAGAGTGAGAATCAATTTTTTCAAAATTTCACAAGCAGAGGATCAACATTGTTAAACTTCATGATGGGCTTTGAATCTGCTATGGAAAGACAAAGGCATAGTCAAGAGGTTCTTGATGATCAAACAATTAAAAAAGTTCCAAGATTCAAGACAGAATTGCAAATCAAATGTAATGCTCTAAAGTTTTACACAAGGACAATTTTCATGCTGATTCAAGATGAAATGAACTATGCTGTTTATAATTGTCATCAAGTGTCTGAAGAAGTAGTTGATGGGATTGAAGTTCTGACAATAAAAGAAATTAGAGAAGACAAGCCTAGCAAATCAAAGAAGAAATATTATTTTGGAGAAAGAGAAGTTCAAAACAAAAGGGATAGGACAAAAAGAGAGCTACGTTTCAAGGTATTTTCTATTCTTACAAAGTCCAAATTTATAGTTAATAGATGACATTTTTCACATGTGGAAGTTCTATAAATTGTTAGAGGTAGTAATATGAATGATAGCATATTTCACATGTGAAAGTTCAAATTTATAGTTAATATAACATAATTTTTCACATGTGAAAGTTGTATAAAAAACAGATATAATTAGATGATAGTTTTCCTACTTTGACTAATACATTTTGTATGCGTATATGCTAATCCATAAATTTGAAAATGTAGGTGTCAACTGATCCATCAGATGGGACGATGGTATGTTCGTGCATGAACTTTGCAAGATTTGGATACTTGTGCAGGCATATATTTTGTGTGATGAAAGGAAAAGGAATTGAAGTTATTCCTGAGAAATACATATTGCGACGATGGAAGAGAGACATATTACCACCAGATATACGAAAAAGGAAAAATCTGTGAAATTCAGAAGGTGATAAAGTTATGGAGCTTTCTAGAACAGCTTATACTGCAGTAGACTATTGCCTGAATATTTTGGCGAAAGATATACCGAAGCTGACTGAATATGTGGAAAGTGTTAAAAGACTGAAGACTGAAGTTGAAGAAGCAAATCCAAAGGCTAAGCCATTGACTAAGAAGGAAATGTTTAACATTCAGCTTGGAGTAGAAAAACCGGCTACTAATACTGTTAATAATCCAAACAGGTGTAAAACCAAAGGAGATGGTGATGTTAGTAAAAGAATGAGAAATGAAGTAGAGAAAGCAAGAGAACATCTGAAGAAGAAGAGAAGATTTTGTATGAAATGTCAAAAGAAGAGGAGACATGACAGTAGGAACTGCAAAAAGGAGGAAGATGAAATTGTGAACGATAGTGATTCAACGGTGTACAATGATTGATACTGCACAAAGCAAAAAGATATAGAGAAAAAACTGCACAAAGAAGATTTTAGTTGTTTTTTTTATCTGTACTTAGATGAAAAACATCTCTTTTTTATTTTTTTCACTTGTGAAAAAAAAAACTGCACAAAGAAGATTTCAGTGGTTAGCATTTAACAAAAAATATATCAGTTTAATCATGTCAATATTTCAGTGGTTTTTTTTTTCACATGTGAATTTATTTTAATATTTTTCACTTTTGAATTTATTTTAATATTTTAATATTTTTCACTGAATTTTTATTTTTCACTTGTGAAAAAAATAAATTCCATGTATAAAATAATTTCACTTGTGAAAAAAAATGTTTTCCTCATATACATTTAATGTTCTTTATCTGAATTTAGGTGAAAAAAATAAAGTTTTCCTCAGATGCATTTATTTAATCTTATCTCTCTGAATTTATTTTAAAATGTGAAATTGAATTTATTTTCACCTATGAAAAAAAAACAAATCAATGTGAACTTATTTTCACTTGTGAAAAAAAAAATCTACGAATAGAATAATTTCAGTTGTGAAAAAAATATTTTACTAATATGCATTTAATTTTGTAAAAACTGAATTTATATTAAAGTGAATAAATTTTCACTTGTGGAAAAACAGAAACAAATTAACTTTTCTTTTAAACAAATTCCATGTATAAAATAATTTCACTTGTGAAAAAAAATAAATTTTCCTATGATGTGAAAAAAACAGAATTTATTCTTTACATCTAAAACAGAATCGAACATAAAATGTGCTATAAAGAAAATGTATAACTTGAGAAATTTCTATGGATCAAATGACAAGTGTAGGTTGTCATAATCGAAAAACTAGAAAGAATTACAACTGTTCCAAAAGATTGCATCTTTGGTCTCTATTCTGAATTGCTGCTTCAATAAGTAATTTTCTTGTAGACCTATCAATTTTACTGAATTTTGCAACTTCTTTAAGAAAATTATTCCTGCACAAATTATTATCTGACAAAATTATCCTCGCAGCAAATTTTGATCTGGTAAGAAGGAAAAAAAAAATCATTACAAAATCTATAAAATAAAAGAAAAAATACAAATTAAAATGTATTTTTCAAAGTATTTCACATGTGTAAATGGATGAAAAATAAAGTATTTTAATATAAAGTATATTAAATCTTTGAAAGACAAGTGACTAACCTTAGTGTGTTAAGTTGCCTTGTCTATTCCTTAGATTCCTTCAAAAGTCCATAATCCCATTTACCTTCACTCTCACCAAAATATATGTTCATATGCGACATCAAGAAAACACCATCATCAAGATAATTATCCACAGTTCTCCAACCCATCTTTATTCTTTTAGCAATAACTCTTTAAAATGAAAAACCAATGCTTGGTGAATTGTATTTGGAGTGGAATTTTGCAAACATTTTAATCTGCAATAATAATAAAAATAATAATAATAATAATAATAATAATAATAATAATAATAATAATAATAATAATAATAATAATAATAATAATAATAATAATAATAATAATAATAATAATAATAATAATAATAATAATAATAATAATAATAATAATAATAATAATAATAATAATAATAATAAATATATATTTAAATTTTTTCATACCAAAAGTTCAGGAACTGAACAATATCTACTTTCAATCTCTTCATCAATACTTGAATTGTCTATAATTACAACTTTACGTTTCTTCAAATCAAAGCATATTAAGAAGAAGTGGTCTACACAGCAAATCGGAAAGAATACCTGAAAAAAGTAAAATAAAAATAAAATTATAATATTAAAAGTACATATTTGATAAAAATAATAAAAAATAAAAAAGCCATACCAAATTAAAATTTTCAGATGATGCAATCCTTTTTGCTTGGTAATCACTAACTAAAACTTTTTCAAAATCCTCATATTTCTCGGGACTGTCAGTTGAAATATTGAGTATGTCTTTTGTCTGTATAACAAATTAAAGATAATAATCAATAAGTGACTCAAAATATAAACTGAAGCACAAGATTCTAACAAATCGGATCTAAATAAACAATACATTTCAAATATTCTCATAATCCGCCTTTAACGCAAACTAACTAATTAAAGTAAACAAAAACAAACAATTAATCGTTTCTAAATCAAAACTGAAGAACAAATAATCTCATAATATACGATCTACACAACTAACTCATTCATAGATGATTTTTTCACAAGTGAAAATATTGTTTCTAAACTTAAATAAACTCTAGATAGCTATATTCTCATACTCGATGATTATTTTTAAAAATTAAATAAATACCCTTAAATCAACACTGAAGTACAAATAATCTCATAAAATGTGATTTTGCAAAAAACTAATATAATAATTAAAAAACACTTACAATAGTTGGTTTGAAGAAACATCTAGATGGAGTTTCTGGAGCTCTGAAATGTTCCATAAAGTTCAACACATCTGACCATACTCCTATAACCTCTTCATCTACTCTTATTCCAGAAGCTAATAACTCTAGTGTTAATCGAATTAACATAGTATTCGATGAGCTAGACTTATATATCAAATCACTGCAAAAAAAAATATATACATTTTTGAAAACTATTAATGAGTTTCACAAGTGAAAAAACAAATAACTGTTAAAATTATTAAGAAATTACTCACACTTGATTAGTTTCTTCAGGCATCATAAAGAGTATATCAGCAACTCTTTCTTCTGATGGTTTGTGGAACATTTGGTAAAATCTTCCTAAGTTTGAATGGAGATCTTGAATGCGCTGCAACACCAACATCACGCCTTGGATTTTGTCTAATAGATATTTCCTTGATTACTGGCTTTTCATCTTCTGACTCAGGATCATCTTCGAACTCAGGACCCAAAGAAAAGGATGGTGCTTTAAATAAACTAGGTTGAGGAAAAGAAGATGCAACAACAACTGGACTACTAAAGCATGCCAAAGGTTTAACTTTCTTTTCATCTACAAATTCATTCTCATTCGACATCTTAGCATCAAGATCTTTGTCAAAAGTAACCTTCTTAGAAACAACAACGGGACTAGTGAAGCATGCCAAAGGTTTAACTTTTTTTTCATCTTCAAATTCATCCTCATTCGACATCTTAGCATCAAGATCTTTGCCAAAAGTAACATTTTTACCAACACTATATGGGGAAAAGGGAATTTTCTGTTCAGCTTTTTTAAAAAATTCTGGAATCCCAAATTTCTTAAAACCATCTTGGCAAAAGGTTATTTTCTTTTTGTACTCCAACTCACTTTTCTTCAACACTTTATGCGTTTCTTCTTCTAAAAGTTGAACACAACTAATTCCTTCTTTAACCTTAGCAACAGTTTCAATTTCGGGACTTCAAATACTGTAAAACCTTTTTTATCATTGTTTTCTTGATCATAATTCACATCTTTTACTATTTCATGATCTGACTCTTTTGTTAGGTGACTGCACTGCCCTGTTTCATAATTCTCTTAAAAATTATTCCTTCCATCATCATCATCATTGCCGCCATCATCAGTAGTTGCGTGGCGGCACTACCCTTTTTCATACAACCTAAACCCATCATCATCATGATCATCATCATCAATGTTATCATCATTGCAACCATCAAATTTCTTGTTTTCTAATCCCGTTGAATCATCATTTTCACTTTCTTCATCCAAATCATAATTCTCCAAATCATTATAGATATCTCCATTATTCACCACATCATCTCTACAAAGATCTACATTCCGAATACAATCTTTATCTTTTCCAATTTCATCATCATAAACAACTAAACTCTTTCCCTTCTTAGCTTTTATATCTTTAAGTCTCGGATTATCCGGATCTTCACTAAACCATGTTGAGAAGTCGTATTCCAATTCAGTAACTATTGAATCCAGCAAATCAACTTTCTGTTCAAGTTTATCCAATTCCGAGTCCAACTGTTTAAAAAAACAAAAATCAAAAATCAAAAATAAATAAATAAAACAAACAAATACTACTTTTGGAGATACTGCAAATAAAATAAAATAATTGTATCTAATTATGATTAATATTTTCATTATTTCATATGTGAAAAAAGTTAAAAGGATAAGGTAAAAATCCAATACATTCTGATTTTCTTCAGACTTTCTGATTATTTTCACATTTGAAGATGATATAACTAGACTTGGTTTGCACTTATAACTACAAAAATAGACTAAGTGATTATCTTCACATGTGTAGATAATTTAACTAACAATTAAAATATGTTTTTTATTAAAACAAACCTTTATTTTTGAAGAATCATTCTCATTTAAATCCTCTTCATATCTATCAAGAATACCAAAACCGCAATTATCAATTTCATAAGCCTGCCTCTCTTTAATCATTTAAGTAGTCCAAAAATTGATTGCAGGAATTTGATGACGCAAACATACTGAATCACATTTTGTGCTGTGAACATAAATTAGCTGCAAAATTGAACAAGAATAATTATTTTTCAGAAAATTATATAATATTCACAAACTAAATTTAAATAAATAATCTAAAGCATAAAATAAAATCTAATTAAACAATTTTCACTATTCAAAAAACTATATTTAAAGTATAAAAATAAAATTTTAACATGTGAAAAAGTTATAAAAAAATAATAATGTATCGAAATGAACACTTACAATAAACATAAACAAACTAAAAGTGAATTTATTTTCACTTGTGAAAGCCAAAACAAATCAAATTACATTCTTGTCTTCAAACAAATTCCATGTATAGAATAATTTCACTTGTGAAAACAAATTAAAGTTATCCTCATATTCATTTAATCTTATCTCTCTGATTCTAGGTGATAAATGTGAAAAAACTGAATTTATTTTCACTTGTGAAAAAAAATAAATTCGATGCACAGAATAAATTCACTTGTGAAAAAAAATTACGAATATGCATTTAATCTTATCTCTGATTTTTTTTATTTCACTTGTGAGAAAACAGAAACACATTATATTGAATTTTATTTCACTTGTGAAAAAACAAAAAACATATCAAAGTTCCTTCTTGTCTTCAAACAAATTCCATGTATAGAATAATTTCACTTGTGAAAAAAAAAGTTTCCTCACATACATTTAATCTTAGCTGTTTGAATTTATTTTAAAATGTATTTCACTTGTGAAAAAAAAATTAATCTAATTAAACAATTAATCTAATTAAACAAGTAAACTTAAAAATTAACCTAAAGCACAAAATAAAATATAGTTAAACAATTTTCACTATTCAGAATACTATATTTAACTATAAAAATAAAATTTTCACATGTGAAATAGTGTTAAAAAAATAATAATTTATGGAAATGAACACTTACAATAATTGCTGTCAGAGGACCAGAATAGTGACTTGACTGATTTCCAGGACCATCTCTCACCCAATTTTCTTTGCTGACTTTCAAACAGTCAAAAACATATTTGCCCCAATCAATACTTTGAATTTGCATATCTTCACGTATATAGTTCAGAATTTGTTGAGGCTTACACTGACCACCCATTCCTCCTAATCCAAAAAAATTAGAAAATAACACGAGTATGTTCAAATTGAATAAATCACATCCTCTAATCTTAGCCAAATCATTAAAATCTATTCCTCCTAATGGAACATCCAAAACTTTATGAATCAACTCTGGTGTTATGACAATATCATAATCCTGAAGCTTAAGCTTCATCTCGCTAGCAATGAATCTGTCAACAACAAAATGACCTATTTTGACCGGTATTTCTTCTATAGCCATGTCATATAGTGAGCCGAAACCCATATCAATTAGATCCTTCCTTTGACCTAATGTCAGTTTCTTCATCAAATGATAAAGAACTTTTGGAGAAGCCCTGGTTCTAAGTGACAACAATCCATCATCATTCTCATAATTACCTTCAACAGAAATAGTATTCTTTTTCTTAATCTTCTTTGATTTGTCAACTTCAATATGAAGTTCCAACTTTTCAACAAACATACCTTCTAATCCATCTTGCTCATCAACTTTATGCTTTTTCGAAACATTATTCTTCTGCTTTCTCTTTTTAGCTTTATCATTATTTTCTTTATCATTGAGAACTTCCTCCTCTGGCTTACTAGAAATTCTATTAACCGAGACAATCGTAGCATCTGATGAATTTAACAATGCCTCTAAATCAAATTCTTGAATTAATTTTCTCTTCGTGTCCTCGATGTGATCAGAGTTATATGTTTTCTTACTGTTCTCATTAGAATCAGATGGTTTAGAATTTTTCTTACTGTTGATGCTATTGAGAAAAATTAAATCCTTAGCTCTAATTACAAATCCTTTCATTCCAAAGCGTTTACCTTCAGAACATCAGACTTTTTACCTGATAAATTTAAAAAAAAATCAAAAAGTTTAGTGTCTTGTATAATAAATGATTCAGAAAAATGTACTAATAATTATTTTCACATGTGAAATAGTTTCAAATTTATGTATACAAATAAACATTTGGCATGCTAAAACTGTTAAACATGTCCATAAGAAAATGTATAACTTGAAGTATTAAGTATAACAAATTTAAAAATCACTATATTGGAATAGTTCTCAAATACACTACACATGTGAAAACATTTCAGCTAAATTTTTACATGTGAAAACATTTAAGCTAAAACAACTTATAATCACATTTCAGCTAATCTAAGCTAAATATTTAAGCTAAATTTTTACATGTGAAAAGTCATATAACACACCTTATAATCACATGTGAAAACATTTCACTTAAGTTTATAAGAGTCATATAAAACACCTTATAATCACATGTGAAAATATTTCACATGTGAAAACATTTAAGCTAAATATAGAATATTCATGTAAACATTTCAGCTAAAAAGTCATCAAAAATTTAGAATAGTCATCTAAATTTTCACATGTGAAAAATAAGTAATATTTTGATGAATATTACTCAAAGAGAATGAACTATTATGATGACATCAACTAAACAGTTTATACCGCAGTTAGACGCATAATGATTATCGATCTAAACAGCTTATAATCAACACTTACATCAGTAAATCAGATCAATAACTGGTTAAAAAAATTACTATAACACAAATATACAGTTGATACATCATTTAAACGAGAATCTATCACGAAATTTGAATAGATTAACAGAAAACAGCAGATATTAATCATTTACGATGACGTCATCACATCAAACAATCAGTTAAATCACTTATACATAGAAATACATTAATCATAAATCACATCAATAAATCACTAACAACAAACAGATTTATTGTAAAACTAGCTTATAGACCCGTCAAATTGACGGGTTTTTAGAAGAATGTATGCATCAAAAAATTAAATGTGTAGGTAAGTAAGAAAAACAACGAAGGTAAAAATTTTGATTTTTTTTAATGGAATAATATATATCAAGTCAATGATACAATAAAGAAATATGAATGTAACTATTAATCTAATAAACATTCTATAATCTTTATGGTCTTAGAAAGCAAATGTATGTATTGAGCGTGAATTAAGTGATAAGCCAATGAACATTTGTTGGGCACCTAATAAGTGTAAAAAAAAAAGTGTAAGTAAAAGTTATTTGCGATTGATAATACATGTTAATATAAAAAATGGCATAAAAGAATTCAGGCCGCCTACATTATGTTGTTGACATTCATTTGCAGAGTTCGTACTTCCATCATTCACTTGGTCAACATTGATAGTCAATTTACACAATTAAGTTCTCAATAATATCAACAAAAAATAAGCACCAAAAGCTAAGTTTGTTGAAGAGAATGCATTTCATAATAATAATAATAATAATAGTAACAAATACAATTTTTGAGATGAAGTGTGTTAGCCATAAAAGCTTAGATAAAATTACGGCAGCCTATACCAAATGAAACAACAGTTTATGTTATGTCTCGTATGAAAACTATTTGGCGTGTATCCTTTAGAGCACAACTCAAAGCCATGCTTAAACAAAAACACTATAGCAGGCAAAAACTAAGGAACACTAACATCCCATATGCCACTAAGTGTGTGACTTTCAACATCTTCAAATTCAAAGAATATTAATCTATTATGCAAAGTTCTTATTTATTTCTAAATCACTGTTATTTATTATCACAAGTACAAACGACATAAAATAACTTTAAAAACCTAACGCCAAACACCCTATAATCTGAGAGTTATAAGACAACCAAGTTACAAATTGAACAAATCACCAACATTTATGCAACCGAACCGAATATTACCTGATTGAAAGCATGTTAGATAGCTGGCCCACTCAGAATACGGTCTAATTTAGACGGTGGTTGTGGTAGTACAGCAGTGGCTGGATGTCTTTAATCCATTAGAAAATCTTAATATTGATCAAATAAAATTTGTTTGATTTAGTGTGGTGGTTCTTCAGTAGTTTCTTTAGGGTTGTAAGTAAAAGAGGATTTCACATATTTTCAACAGGTCATCCTAGTTGCTTTTGTAAATCCATTTCCTTTTGGTCAACTTCACAACATAGGTCACTTCAGTTGGGTCAGATTCATATCTCATCCACATTCATAGTCCTGTCAAACCAATCAGATCCAACGAAAGTTAATGTACATAAAAAAATGGCATATCATATCTCAGAGCTAATTGAATAACAATCTTAAAGGATTATTTATTAAAACATCTTCCCCATAATAAAACTTTTTCAAACAATATATATGTACTATCTGCAGTGAATTTTTGAGACGCAGACACCAAAGAGCCATGACACCGTTGCAAGGACAACATAATCATGTGTCAAAGGACAGTGCACCACATTTTAATAAGCTCAATTATAAGTTGCAAGTTAATTTAGGCCTAACATTATACTAAAATTTATAGAAAGCTTTAGACTTTGAACAAACATTAGTCTTTATTTATCAAGAGAAAGGAGTGAAAGCTTCGGTTAATATGNAAGTGAATTTAAAAAAGAAATAAAAAAAAAAAAAAAAAAAAAAAAAAAAAAAAAAAAAGGTTATATGTTTAATAATGAGAACAAACCTACTAATACACCTGGGGCAAACCCTTGGGTCCAAACAAAGATTGAGGGTATGATGTTTGTGCTAGTCTCACCATCCTTTTGGTGCAGCCTATAATGACTTATCATAGTGCCATGGGCTGCTTCAGCTTCAATGGTCTTCCCATCATGACACACCTAAACCACATATTTGGTAGATCAAAGTAGTTAAATATACACACATTATAAACCACATACATAGTTCTTCTGGTTCATTTGTATTAACATGATACCAAATATAGCATTTGGGTATGAAAACTCAAAAGCATGTCATAATCAAGAAAGAGTACAGGTAACTCATACGTTCTGTGACTCATCAATATATGTGACCCATTACGAAGCTTCCTATTTTCATTCTAACTAATGGGTGGGATAGGCGGGTAAAATAATGTTTAAAAAACAGGTATGTATATGTTATAACACAATGTAGAGACTGAAACAACAGATATGCGAAAAACAAAAGATGAGCATTCCTAATAATACTAAAAACCATTCCTAAGCTTCCCATTTTCACTCTAACTAATGGGTGGATAGGCGGGTAAAATAATGGTTCAAAAACGGGTATGTACATGTTATAAACAACAAAATCTCACCCAATGACATCCATCCTCCTTTTTTAATTAGAAATTACGTCAGCAATCCCAACTCGACCTTTTTTTCCACCCATACCCAAAATTACCCGTTTAAACCAATTACCTAATCCGCCCGACAACCCATTTTGCTCCCTTCAATGTATACAATGCGTTCACTTTACTATATAATTCCTTAAGTTGATCGAGCATGTCAAAAGTGGCTTCCATATCATCTCATGTCATAATAAGCATCTTTTCCAGCTAACTCTGCACTTTGAGATGATGAACCACTCCGCCTACTTCATCAGAGAAGTCCATTGCTCTCTGCCTACAACACAAACCGACCCAGTTAAGAGTATATGGGCTGAATATGCAACCACTATCTAAACCCAAATAGGCATCTACGTATGTCGCCAAGACCAAACAAACTTTTAATACCATTTAGTTCCTTCTTATTTTAATGCCATGTAATGACCAATAAAGCCTCTAAATTTAGAATCATTTAGGTATCTACCTGGCAAGACGTAATGCACCAAGCTTGTTAGCATAATCACACACCTCATAGAGGCCCCAAACTCATAAGAACATTAACATTAACATATCATTTATAAACAAATTTTGACCCGTTTCTTTTTAAAAATGTGTTCTATTACATCACCGAAGTCGCAAACATAGAAGATGCCCAATATTAAACTAAGAGATACTCATATAGTATCCCACCTCTTGAAATCCCAAATCAAATGAAATATTACCTATTTTTAGATGCATTGCATTATTTTTAAACGTTAAAATTAAAACTAATAGTTGAAGGATCAAGGATACCATATCAAAAGGTTGTAGCCTTAACTAATAAAGCATGGTCATACAACTGAAAATGCCTTTGTGGGGCCAACGTAGCTTGGACAGTCTTTACCACGGTTAGCTTCATTAGCAGCTGCAATGAAGGCGTTGGAGGAAACAACAGATAAGCATTTCTGTTAAGGGTTAAATAGAAATAAATAAATATACATTTCAATATCAATGATTTCAATATATAAGGAAAGGTGTAATCTCACCCGCAACATTGCTTCGTCAATTTGTTTGAGATCAAAAATTTTCAAAAGTTAACAACTTGTTTATTGTTCATTTTAATTTTTATATTTTTATCGCTTAATTAACTTGTAAGGAATTTACCTTAATTGACAACAATGTGCGCTCTTCGTAGATCCGCTTCATATGCTTCATATCAGGATAATGAGTGAAATCAACAACCTAAAAACAATTAAAAAATGCAATAAATAACAGATTTAAATATAATCCCTAAATTGAATTTGAATCACAAATTCGCCGAGTTCAAAAGCATTGAACAAACAAAAACATAGTAAAAATTCACTAAAAATGATAATGTTATCGAAAACATTTTATTACAAAACAAAATAACTAAAATAACATAATCACTAACACAATTGAATAAAATCAAAAGGATTGAAGAAAATCAAAACCATTAAATATCTTACAATCGCGACCAAAATCAGTGATTGTTTGACTATTTTGTAGTAGAGAATTGATTTGGTTGTATTGAATGAGATGGGATTGATTTGAAATAGGCAATTAGGCTGGGATTGATTTGTTTGGAAGGGTTAGGGTTTGAAACAGGTAATTGATTTGATCTCGAGATCCGGTTATATTTTTGGAGATGATTTCAAGTTTAGGGTTTGATGGTTTGAAACTGATTTCAAAAGCGTTGATTTGGAGATTGTGGTTTGATCGTTTTGAATATTTTCATTGAATTTGATTGAATGATTGAATGATTTCTATAATTTTGATCGAATGATTTTAATGGGTTACCAAATAAGAAGGTTAATCAGTTTGGAGAAAATGGGTTGCATAAAGATGCTTGTACGCAATAAATACTGAACCAATAGCAAGGAAGACACGTATGAAAATTGAATGAGCGGACTGCTTTAGGGGTGTTGTACAGGATTCACGTTTATTAGAGTTTATAGATATAACCACACGCATACAGATCTAAGTATACATATCCAGATCTAAGTAGACGTATCCATAACATATAAACAGATTTAGTGTAAAATATTATAAAAGTACCTTTAAAACTTTTATTCTTCATCCTTATCATCAATTTGTATTCAAAATTCCTATAAGAATTAAAAAACCTAATTATTGTATAGCAGATTCATTTTCTTTTTGTATGTATAGTGTGTGTGTGTGTAGATCTAATTTTTTATTTAGAGAGAGAATGTAAAGAGTTTTTGAAAGGAATATAATATCATTTTTTTGGGGGGTGTAGTCTGTGTGTATGTGTAGTTTGTGTGTGTAGATAAATTATATTTAGTCCAACAAAGCTAAAGCCCAAAAAATATTTAGGAATGTTGTTTAGTACAATTTCACACTTTTAACAAATTAAACTCTTTTCACTTGTGAAAATAAACAAAAATATTTGGAGATATAAAATATCCTTAAGATTTGAATTTTTTTTTTAAATTTTCACTTGCGAAAATTATATAAAAATTATATTTACATGTTAAAATAATTTTTTTTCACTTCTGAAAATTATCAGAATCAAAAAAGTTTCAAAAAACACATATAAACAATCAACCACATACAATACTTAAAAAAAAACATATACCAAAAAACATTAAAATACAAACTAGATAATAACCAAAAAATAAATAGATTATAACCACTTAACTTCATTACATATAATTTTCGTCCATTACATATTTTGTAATTGAAAATTTGGACATACATAGACTGACAAACTTAAAAAAAAAGACAAAACCAGTACAACCCTAATGGGACAAGTCATGATCCTTCATCTGCTGCTTCATATAGGCGACCTCTCGCTTCTTATCAAACATATCATTACGCGCCTTCACCAGCAGTTTCCCCAAATCGTCAAGCCTACAACGCTCCCTCTTCAATGTATCATTGATTATTTCGATAATCAAGGTAGCATCTTCATTGGAGATCTCCAATTCACGAACATACTCTTCTTGCTTTTCAATCTGCCTTGTCAATTGGTTACAATCTTCCTAAACCTTTTTAATGTAACCCTGTAACTCCAACATCTGCTGCTTAAAAAAAACTTAAAAGCCTTTAGCAACTCGTCAGAACAAGCGGCGTCTTTCAACCTCTCTAGATTAGGGGTTCTAAAATAATTTTCCATTTTCTTTGTTGTTTAGTTTTGAGAAAATTAAAAGAGAAGTGAGAGATAAAAAGATTTATGATGAAAGTGTATCTACACAGACAAATATATAGGCAAAAAAAAAAAAAAAAAAAAAAAAAAAAAAAAAAAAAAAAAAAAAAAAAAATTGGTAACCAAACGCGTGCAGTTAGTTTTTGGTTACACTTCCCATCATTTAACCACTTTCAACTTTACATTAAATAGCAATAAAGAATTTGACAGAAAAAAAAATCGGGAATATGAAAGCATTAAAAATGTTTTTTGGTGACCAATAGTGAAGTCAACGGAAGGTATTAAATGTATTAAAAAAATCGGGAATAGGAAAACATTAAAAACATTTCACAAGAAAAAAGTACACTAAAGGTATTAAATTTATATTAAAAATGTATAGAATAATTTCACTTGTGATAAATAAATAAAGTTTTCCTCAGATGCTTAAGAGTAAAACTGATGTTATTTTAACTTGTGAAAA
>LBNU01000716.1:0-16019 GCA_014162995.1 Artemisia annua | reverse complement strand
AAAAAAAAAAAAAAAAAAAAAAAAAAAAAAAAAAAAAAAAAAAAAAAAAAAAAAAAAAAAAAAGTAGATAATTAATTTTTTCACAAAACGCATTTTCATTTGAACGCAATCTCTATTTTCCTTGTTTTGTAGAAAACATTTTAGATTCGGATCATACTGTTGAAGATAATAATTCTACAAATGAAGATTCGGATTTCAATTTGGATGTTGCTGTTGAAGGTAATTTAACATAAACTATTTATGTTTTTTGAATTTATTTGTTTTATTGAATTGAAATTAGTTAATAGAACATTTTTTTTATTGCAGTTGCTACTCGTACACCAAAAGTTAGAAAAGATCCTGCTTGTGACAATTCTGGTATATAAACTTAATATATAAGTTTATTGTAATTTACTAAAAATTTTCTAAATTTGCATTATTATTATTATTATTAATATTTCGTTCATTTTTTTTTTCTCAAATGAAGATTTCAATATGGATAATGATATTAAAGGTAATATAAAACTTATTCACATGTGAAAATATTATAACTCATGTTTTTCAGTGTAGATCCCAATTCGTAGACGGTTGTTGTAGTATGGATCTTTAACCTTTAACTTATAAAGGGTTTAGCAACTTCGGATAAATCCTAAGCTGCTAAGTGGAATTCTACCTGTTACTTTAATGAGTATGCGGAATCTACTCAGTAAGGCTAAGAAGAACACGAACAATAAGAATATCAAACCAAGCCTCAATATTATTAATACGATCACTCTTAATAGTGATAGGGTTTTACAACCTTGAAGCTATGAACTAACTAACTAATAATATGTGGAACGTGTATATTTGTGTGTGTCGATATTTTTCTACACCAAACATACGTGCCTATCATCTCTTTATATATAAAACAATGAAGCAGAATTTGGATAAAACTTCACCAAGGCAACAGTACTTTGAACTTAATTTGCAGCAGTACCTTAAATTCAAGCAGCAGTACTTTCACTTGAGTGAGCGAGCAGTACCTTCATCAAAGCTTCTTTATCGACAATAAAAACCTTGTAACATCCTAGATATCACGAGCAACCTTGCTGCTTCTCTTTGCTTCATAAACACGACACCATACACCATAGCAATTCTCAATCATCCACTTTCTATGAATTGCTATGCACACAACACATTAAGAACTAATGCTTGTTGAAGTCCCAAGCCAGAATAGACTTGAATCTTCCATAAGCATCAACATAATCATATCGTGATAAGGTCTTTGATGGATTCTTCTTTTCAGAAACATCTAATTCTTCTTGTTTAGGTTTCCAAACCCATCTAGCTGAAGCCTTAATAACATTAACCTCGGATTTCAGCCTAGTAGTTCTTTCTTTTGGCCGAGCAGTACTTTGAGATAACCTATCAGTACTTTGAGAAAGTACTGATCTTGTCACTTTAGGCTTAGCAAGGTGTTTTAATCCTTGTTTAGTAAGTACTGCTGATGGGTTAAAAGACCTTATTTGTTGAGGATATTTAGAATCTCGTGAAAAATTCATATGGTTAATCCTCCTTGAGTTGTTCCATACCTGCTTTTGATCACTAACTGGTTTCTTGTGTTTACATGTATACTGCAGATGATCAAAACTTCCACAAACATAGCAAGCTTTATTCTGAAACTCAAAATTCTTTCCTAGTTTTTGAGTTATCATCCCATTCCAGTTTCTTTGATTACCTCTAGGACTATAGTTGTTTTTCCTAGGGTTTTTATCAGACTTTTTATGACATTTAACAGGTTTGGTTTCTAAAGGTTCAGCAAACTTCACAGATTTCAAATGCTTTTTCTTTTTAACCTTTGAAAAACCTTCAGGAACTACTTTATCATCACGTTCAACCCAATCTTCAATGATGACCTTATTACTATCAATCTTATCAGTTTGTGTAGGTGATTCTAGTGTATCATTCTTCTCACCTAAACATTCACTTTTCACAGATTCACAAGATTGATTAGATTCATTCAAACTAGCAAGTTTTTGTAAAAGATCATCCCTTTCCTTGGTGAGTTTTTCAACTTCTGATATCTTACAACCTAACTTCCAATCACTCAATTTTAATTGATACTCTAGTTGGTTGTACTTATCTGTCCAAGCTTCTTCATTCTCTTTATAAACAAGAACTTTAGCTTCTACTTCTTCTAGAGTAAATATATACCCTAGTTTCTCAGACCTAGTTGTTCTATGATTCTCTTTTTCAAGTTCAAGATCTTTAAGCAAGGTTTGATAAGAAGTATGACAGTTAACACAGAATTTTACCTTCTTGGTTGGATCACTGGATGATGTGTAAAAAGTGGCCATCACTGCAAACTTCACTGGATCAATAATCGTTCTTCTTATGTAGAATTTCCCCCTGGCGACTGATACCACGTGTAGATCCCAATTCGTAGACGGTTGTTGTAGTATGGATCTTTAACCTTTAACTTGTAAAGGGTTTAGCAACTTCGGATAAATCCTAAGCTACTAAGTGGAATTCTACCTGTAACTTTAATGAGTATGCGGAATCTACTCAGTAAGGCTAAGAAGAACACGAACAATAAGAATAGCAGAACACAATAATAATATCAAACCAAGCCTCAATATTATTAATACGATCACTCTTAATAGTGATAGGGTTTTACAACCTTGAAGCTATGAACTAACTAACTAAAAAAATGTGGAACGTGTATATTTGTGTGTGTCGATATTTTTCTACACCAAACATACGTGCCTATCATCTCTTTATATAATAGAGATGCTAGGGTTACAAACTTATCCTACAAGTAAAACAATATCTTCTGTAATCTTCTAATAAAGATAAGTATTCTGCATGTACTCCACCAGCTTGTAGAATCTTCATTATGCATATTTAGTCCTTCAATTATCTTCATTGAAGCATATGTAGTTTTGTTGTATCAAATCACATATACACGATTGTATATGACCTAACATTCAGTATAACAAAAGTGAAAAAATTATATTCTAAACATTTTTTATTTTTTATTTTGTAGAGAAAACAAAAAAAGGAAGTTATTCTTCAACTGGTGCTAAAGAAGGAGAGAAACGTAAAAGAGAAAGACCAAGAAAATCTTCGGCTAGTATTTATGTTGATGGTAAGTTTTTTATAATTATAGTTTAATTTATTGTAGTTAATCAAAGGTTATATTAGTGTAGAGTAGTAATTTGTTTTTTTAATAGATGAGTATCAATACAGTTATGTCGAAGTTTTATTATTTAATTTTTAATTATTATGATTCAACACTTTAAGTTAAATTAGATAAGTTAACTGATGATGATTATTAGAATAGGGTAACTGAAATTTTTTACTATACATATTGTTAATTTTCACAAGTGAAAATTTTGTCTAACAAATAGATGTAAAAAATTTTCACATGTGAAACTATTGTCATTTTATTATTTTAATAACAGTTTTTGCATTATAAAATCATACAGATAAAGAAAAATACAATAGTGATTCTGGTATACATATTGTTAACTATTGTCATTTTTTATTTTAATAATATTTTTTTGCATCAAAATGATACATATAAAGCATTATGTAATTTCAAAGAAAAAGAATTACAAAGCAGATGATCATCAACAGAAAAGTGCAAGGAAAAGTAATTTTAAGAGAAAGAAGGAAAGTACAGACGAAGATGAAGATTTAAAACCAAAACAAAATAAGAAAAATGACGAAAATAAAATTCCTACTCTTAGAACAAGGACAGCACCAACGGCGCTATATTCTGCAATAAGCATTTTAAACGCTAAAAGGGAAAAAGTCTTAATAGATATGGGTTCTGGAGGGTTTATTGGAATGAAGATTCATGATTTACCTGGTTTTTTAGGATATTATGTAATTTCAAAGTTTGATGACGAAGAAATGAAATTACCAACATCTAATGGTGCAATAGAGGTTACAGAAGATAAGGTTCATGAAATTCTGGGTATACCTAACGGAGGAATGTCAATAGATTCTTTAGAAGAGAGAAATCAAAATGATCCTTTCATCAAAGAATGGTTTCAACAATTCCCTTCAGGAAAGAAAGACATCCGACCGAATGATATAACAGATGTCATAGTTGGATCAAATGATTATGGGAAGTTGTTTAGAATGAATTTTTTAATGTTATTTGCAAATACGATGGGGATGTGTGAAGCTCAAGAAGCTTGTAGCATGAATATTTTGAAGAGAATAAATGACAACGTCATTGAGAGAGTTGAAAGTATAAACTAGTGCAACTTCATAATAGATTGCTTGGAACCAAGTTTAAAAATGTGGAAAAAAATAAAGTACCTACTACACTGGTCCACAGACTTTTATGACTGTAAGTAATCATTTATTACGTATAAAAGACATATATAGCTTATTTGATTTGTATTAATGTAAACTTTTTTATGTAGTTGTTATATCTTGATTCAACAAGATGTGATGCTTTTCCAGTTCAACGTCAAAGGCCAAAAATTAGAGAATGGAAGAAGATTTTAATGAAGTAATCGAGAAAAAATAGAGATTGAGTCTGGAGGGTTTGGTTTATTACCAAAAGAAGATGATGTTTGCATAAATAGTTTACAGTTAAAGGTACTTTTTTCTATAATAATCTTTATAATATGAAAATTATTAAAAAATTATATAATTTCAAATTTGTATTTGCCGTGGCTTGTATTTGTGTTTGTACTTTTAAGAAAATCTAAATATTATGATGATTTTACTCCCAGACTTAGCGTGTATAATATTTCGAATTTTCATGATTTTGTTGAAAAGATTCAAAGGATCTTTAACAACATAAATCTTGAAATGGGCAGGATAAGTTCATCTTTGAAAGAAGGTTAAGTTTATCACGATTCCCTTTATGTGATAACTTAAAACAACTGTTGGAAGAGTTTAAAAAGGGTATTAGCAGTAATGCTTTTATGGAGGAAGGTGATGCTTGTGATGACGTTGATGATTTGGCAGAGAATGATACTTCAAAAAATTCAGATGAAGGTCAGGTAAAATTTAAATTCATCTGATAAAAATTAAAAATTTAAAATTCATTTGAGTATTATAAAAATTCAGGTAAAAATTTAAATTCATTTGATTATTATAAAAAGTAAATACTTGTGTTAAAAAGTAAATACTTTCACATCAGAAATTATTATCTTCATATTATCATTATTATTATTGTGTTAATTTTTCACTTGTGAAAATTATAATTTCACTTGTGAAAATTATATCACAAAAATAGATCATACCGACTTACTGCTATGTTATTTTTTCACTTGTGAAAATTATAATTTCACTTGTGAAAATTATAATTTCAATTGTGAAAATTATATCACAAAAATAGATCATACCCATTTATTCTGTATTATTTTTTCACTTGTGAAAATTATAATTTCACTTGTGATAAAAAAGTAAATACTATTTTTTAAATATTATTCTTTGCTTGATTTCTTAATAATTGTATATATTTTTCACATGTGAAATTATATTACATGTTTATTAAAGCTATTTTTTAAAATATTAGGAAAATGATAATTGCTTCTAAATATACCATCATAAACAAAGCGTCAATCAAGAAACTTCTAAAGAAAAGGAAATCCGTGAAAAGACAGATAGTGATCCTGGTACTTCCAAAGAAAAAGATTTTCCTGATAAGGAGATGGATGACACCATTGAAAAGAATCAGAATAATACGAGTGTTGTTCAAGAAAATAAAGATGTTTCTAAAAATGAAGAACATGTTGAGAGAAATGAAAATTCCTCTGAGAATCGTCAAATGGATGAACAACAAACCGTTGGTGAACAAGATTAAGTGATGACTGAATGTGAAGATGAAGTAAGAGTTGATATTGCTGGAGATTCACTTGGAGATACAGTTGAAAAAGAAAACCAACCTGTAGAACAAGCTAATGAAAAGACAGCAGCTGCGGAAACAATTCAAGATTCCAATGAAACAAAGAAGCTGAAGCTGAAGTTGAGTGTTCTAATCCCATAGAAGTTGTTGAAACTGCAGAAAATGAAGAAGCAGTCACTAGTGTTGAAACTGCAGAAAAACAAACTGTTGGTGAACAAGATTCAGTGATTTCTCAATGTGAAGATGAAGTAGGAGTTGATATTGTTGGAAATTCACTTGGAGATACAGTTGAAAAAGAAAACAAACCTGTAGAACAAGCTAATGTGTCACCAATCCAAGTTTCTGCACTAAATGTTCCACAAGATGCCAATGAAGTTCATTGTAATACTTGCATAGAAGATGCCAATGAAAAGACAGAAGCTGTGGAAATAATTCATGATTCCAATGAAAACAAAGAAGCTGCACCTGAAGTTGAGTGTCCTAATTCCATAAAAGGTGTTGAAACTGCAGAAAATAAAGAAGTACTCGATATTGTTCGAAATGCAGAAAAAACCAAAGAAGAAGATAAACAAGAAGGTAGGCCACCAACTCAAGATTCTGCACCAACTTTTATACAAGCTCAAACTGAAGAAAGTGTATTAAAAGTTTTGTTTATTTTAAAAAAGCTGATGAATTGTAAATTTATTATGGTTTGTAAAAAATATTAGTTATTTACACTTTATTATTATTATTATTATTATTTTTAAAATTAGTACATGGAAAAGAGGTGGTGGTTGAGGTACCAGAATTCACTGTTAAAGATGTGCGTCAAGAAGATAAAGATGAAGTGACTATTGAAAACATTGCATCATCCAGCAGTAAGATTCAATCTGATGTTGATGCTACTACTTCCAAAGAAGATGACTCTAAAAAGACTAAAGCTGAAACTGAAGAATTTTTAGATTCTTCGATTACGGTTAAAGATTCTTCAAAAGAAGCAGAAGAAAGTTAATTAAGTAAAGGTTTAGTTATTTTAAAAAAAAGTTGATAATTTTAAAATAACTAAACCTTTATTAGCTTTAAAATAAATTTGTATGGTTTGTAAAAATATTGAATTAACATTTTTGGCAATTTTCACGTACAATATTTTAAAAGTCTTTGGCAATATATTAAACAAATTAAAAGACTATTCTTTGACATAATTCTTTTAATTTTTCACATGTGAAAAAACATACAATTCTTTTAATGTTATCAGAATTTATGATTTTTTTTCACATGTGAAAGAATATCAATTTTAAGTTTACTTTATTTTTACTATAATCTTGTTTATTTTTGTATTTTTTTTGCATATATAGTATGCTCTATGGATGATGATGAGGATGACAGTTACGATGGACCAGATCGTGTTTCTCCTTTTCTGTATACACTTGTAAACCCTAAAGTCCCTCTATCAAAAGATGAACAAATTGTTTCTAGAACATTATTTGCAATGTCAGGATAGTACGCTTTTTTCAAGAAAAATTTAAAAATATTCCAGAAGAAAATTTATATGTTCAATATTTGACTATGTCCTAATCTTTTTTTTTTTTTTTTTTTTTTTTTTTCAAATATTACAGGGAACACATTTTTAATTCATTTTGATATGGAAACAATAACGCCAAATTTGGAGATATCAACGAATGCCATTGACGTATGGTCACAAATTCTCAATGTTTTGGAATTATACAAAGAAGATGATACGTTACCATCAAGATATTTCTTCAAAATTTCAGGGATTGTAAGTGATTTTGTTATATAAAATTATATATATTTTTAGTATTTCTCATATTTAAGAACAATAACTTCATTATTTAATATACAGAATCCATTATACTTTATTGAAAAGCACACTGATGAGGAGAAGTTACAACCTTTGACATGGTATGTTTTAATATTTCTTTAGAATTAATTAACTAAACTATTATAGATATTTAAGTTTAACAAATTAGTAAGCTATGTTTATTTTTATTGCAGCTTTCCTTCCCTGTTTGCCGAGAAAACCACTTGTACCTTATATGTGCAGATTTCAAAAATGGTTCATTTAGAGTTATTGACAATAGTTCCAATGGAACTGATTTCGAGGAAAGATACAAAAGCATTCCTGAAGAAATTGTAAGTATATTTTCTCACTTTTGTTTACATGTCAAAATTTAGAATTTTAGAT
This sequence comes from Artemisia annua, assembly GCA_014162995.1. Classification (NCBI taxonomy): domain Eukaryota; kingdom Viridiplantae; phylum Streptophyta; class Magnoliopsida; order Asterales; family Asteraceae; genus Artemisia; species Artemisia annua. The sequence goes on along the minus strand of LBNU01000716.1, from coordinate 8,004 downwards.
GCAATCTCCTCCTATGTCCCTGTGAAAAAGAATGGAACTTATGATTGTTTATGATTTTATTTTCACTTGTGAAAAACAAAAACCAATCAAAGTGAAATTATTTTAACTTGTGAAAAAAAATAAATTCCACTTATAAAATAATTTCACTTGTGAAAAAGACTTTTTGTAAAAACTGGATTTATATTCACTTGTGAAAAAACAGAAACAAATTAAAGTGAATTTATTTTCACTTGTGAAAACAGAAACCAATCAAAGTAAATTCTTGTCTTCAAACAAATCCTACGTATAGAATAATTTCACTTGTGAAAAAAAAAATAAAGTTTTCATCAGATGCATTTAATCTTATCTCTCTGAATTTATTTTAAAATGAGAAAAAAACTGATTTTATTTTCACTTGTGAAAAACAAAAACAAATCAAAGTGAACTTATTTTCACTTGTGGAAAAAAAAATCTACGTATAGAATAAGCATTTAATGTTATCTATGAATTTATTTGAAATCTTGACCTAAGCATACATCCTCACTACTCTGTTATATAACTCCGAAATCCCTATACAACCATCACCGCGATACTCATCATCTATTTTTTTGGTATTGATATGTTTTTGCAGAAAAAAGTTCTTGTTGCCTATTTAGATCAAGTTAAACATCCAAAAACTGAACGTATTAGAAATACAAAACCAATAAGGATGCAAATGAAATGGAGGACAAAGAATAATCATGTTGATTGTGGGGTTTTTTTAATGCTTCATATGGAAAGTTATCATGCTTTAAAGAATTGGGATTTTGGTCTTTGTTTGGAGTCTGAAAAACAAAAAAGGCAACTGGATTTATTGAGATCAAAATATGTTGCGAAGATTTTATTGTCTGACCTGAATTTGATAAAGAATAGATTTTTGAAGCTGGTTCAAGTATTTGAAGAAAAATCAGTAAATGAAAAGAAGAAGATGATCGAATACGCTATTGCTCACAGGAAAGAACGTGAAAGTAGTTGATTGAAGATTAGAGCAATATTGCTTCTGATGATACCGACAAGTTGTTTCATAATACACTTATAGATTGGGGTTATAGAAAGATTGGGATATTTTATGTTTTAGTTTATTGTTTTACAGTTTACAACAGCTTATATTTGTAGAAAGCAGGTTATATTTTATGATATTAAAACAGTTTACAGTTGACATACTTGTTTCAGTTGAAGAATTTTAGTGTATCATCATTTTTTAATTGTTCCATTATTTTTCAGTTGACATACTTGTTTTTATGACAACTGTAATCATTTGATCAATATTGAACTTTTCACATGTGAAAATATTCTCAAAGTTGAAATAAATATTCACAAAGTTGAAATATATGTATTTTTTAAAGTTAATTTATAATGGACTTAAGTAAGGGCTCTTTTTAAATTTGATCCCTTTTTCAGCCTATCAAAGCCAAGCCAGTTAAAAATATAAAATATTAATTGTGTGTGTTGGGTTTTAGATGTTACAAGCAAAGGTAACTAACAAACTAACCAAATACAGTAATATATAGGCTGGGCCAGTTAATTAATAAACTTTTGCTCATTTATATTAGGGTTTGACTTTCACATTTGCCAAACACACTAGCAGCCACACTCCTGATATCCATCCTACTACTTGCTCACTACAAAAACCAGCCACCTTCTAGTGTAAGTTTTTATTGCTACATTTAAACATTTTTTTTGTGTGTGTTTATTTTCGATTTTATTTACTTTTTTAGCTCGTTAATTTTTAGGCAGATACTAATGTATATTCACATTTCAATTGTTTATTTAAAATTGGATTATTTGACTTGGCTTTTATCACGTCTGTTGATTAGAATAATGTATTTTTGTTGTTTAGAAATTGTAGTTTAATATGTAGATCTTTAGTCAGTCTGAAAAGATTAAAGTTACTTAGGTTTTGAGTGAAAAACTTTTTTTTTTCACATGTGAAAATGTCATTCCATTTATATTTAATTGATTACCATTTATTTATTTATATGTTAAATTTGATAAAGATACAAAGTTCTTTTTGTTTTAGACATTTTGGAATAGTTTTATTTATTTTATTTTTTTTAGTGATCTGCAAACATACAAATTTTTTTAGTTGATTAACTTTTTTTATTGGTAACAATTATAACTAATAAATATTTTTCACATGTGAAATTTTTTTTCTCTAACAGGTTATACTAAAATGGTTAAAGAATACAATTTTCTTTTTAAAATAGTTGAATCTGCTATGCATGGTCTGGTAAGTTTTTAAAGTATAATAGTTTTTTTTAACTTTTTTATTATTTTGAAAGAGAATTTTTTTTTAGTGAAGTTAATTTTTGATTTTAATTATCAGGTTTTACCAAAAAAATTTAAGGCCTTGCATTCACATGAAGAAACCCCTGGTATTACTTATTTAGACACTACAAAAAAACTATATACTGTCAAAATTAGTGATTTTGATGATTCTGATTGTATGATTCATGGTCCTGGTTGGGTTAAGTATCTTGAGGATTTCAATTTTCTGGATGGATTCTATTTATACTTTCTAGAAACAGACTATGGATGTTCACTAGTTAATGAGTTTGATCAGAATGGATGCCCTACAGATCTTGAATTTTCAAGAAATTTTTATTCCAAAGAACCCAAATGTTTAACATTTGCAACTAAAGATTCCATGAAGTTTATGGTATCTTTATTCAACTAACAACTTTTTTTCCTTTTATTTATTTTATTCTTTTTTAAAAATATATTATGCAACTCACTTAATTATTATTATTTCCTTTTCAGACACTTCCTTCTGATTACCTTAATGCCATTCGTAGTGAAATGAATTTTAATCCTTCATTGTATGTTAATGTTTCTACCAAATATGGTAGATACAAAGTTATGATTTGTTTTGTTGATGGTGATTCATTTGGTTTTTATGATTTGGAATGGGAAAAAATTTTTGAACTATTTGAAATCAAAGAAGGCTATACATTTCTGGGAGTTTTATACAATATAATTCAGAGTTCCGTTTAGAAGTTTTTGATGAAAACTTGGTAGATATTGATGATGAAGATGTCAACGTACCTTCAGGTTAAAATTTAAAAAGAAGATAATTTCTTTTCAATCAATGATATTTTTAGTATATTCCATGATAAGTTTTTCTTTATGTAGGATTTGCAAAATTTGATTTTGTACCTGCTCAAGATCGACCAACGATATTTCATACCAAACTGACATCAAATGTTCTTGTTAAAGGATACATTGTAAATTGCATATATTTTTTTTAACAACTTACATTTTATATATTTTTAAATTATATAATTGTTATTTATTTATTTATTTTTTTTTTAATTTTTGCAGACTGTACCACGTGATTTTGTTCAAGCTCGTAATTTGCATCATTGTCAATGTCTTAGACTTTATTGTGATGATGAAGATTTTGAAATGAAAGTGATTGTATATCCAGAAAGAAGGTATACACAATTTGGGAGACATGCTTCTGCTAATGTTGTTCTTAAAGGAAAATGAGCGGATTTGAAGAAAAAGTGTAGATTTCAGAAAGACAAGAATATTACTTTCGAGTTAACATATGCTTGTTACCATCCAAATTACGTTGCAATTTTTAAAATTTATTAGTATTTTAAATTCTGTTAAAATGTTTTATTGCTTTGAACTTTTTATCTTTGTAACTTTTGTATGAATAGATATTAATGGTTAATTATGCTATTTACGATTAAAATGTATTAGTATTTTCAATTCTTGATGATGTGCTTTTGAATAAATTTTATTTTTAGAATTCTTGTTAATCATAAGCGTTTACAGCGAGGTAGATATTTCACATTTGAAAAATTTTGAATTAGTTTTAAATTTTAGTTTTGATTTTGTTGATGAATTTTTTAAGAATAATATTTTCACATGTGAACAGTTTATTTAATAATACAATAATTTGTTATCTGATATATCTCTACATTATATATAACAGGAGGCGTTACATGTAGATTAATCAAGAAAACGCCATGTCATTGCCCAGTAATTAATTTTCTGCCATGTCATCACATTGTCGCCATGTAAGCAGTTTTTTAATTTTATTTTAAAGGATGCGTATGACGTCATAATGAGGCTGACTTGCCATGTCATAATACCACGTGGCACTATGATTTCGATCTTTTTTTTTTAAATTTTGAATTAAATTTGTTTTTTTAGGTAAAAATTTAACAAGCATGGTTCGAACCCTTGATCTATTCTAAAACTAATAATGCATTTTACCACTAGACCAACGCATTTTTTGGATTATATCTTTCAAAACCAAATCTATATGATTCAAGTGAATACTTAATTCTAGATTTTGTATTTTATTTTGGCAATTATGTAAAAAGATATACATAGAATAATGAATACAAGATAAACATTATAAGATAAGTTTATAATATATTTTGTTAAAATCTTTTTTAGTGAATTACTCTAATCCTAAAAACATATACGTCAAAAAATATGCACTTAATTCGTAATATACTTTTTCTCAAAAACCCTAATATCCTTTTTCTTTTTCCTCACAATCTCTTCTAATGTTCGCTTTACTGATTTTTGTGTTTTCTTCATCACAGGTTTGCAACCATGTATGCTTGACATGAAGTGTAATGTGGCGACTACATTCATGCTCCATTCTCACAGGTTCTCTCATTCACTCTCTCTCTTTATACATTTCAGAAAGACAAGAATATTACTAAAGGAAAATGAGCTGATTTGAAGAAAAAGTGTAGATTTCAGAAAGACAAGAATATTACTTTCGAGTGAACATATGCTTGTTACCATCCAAATTACGTTGCAATTTTTAAAATTTATTAGTATTTTAAATTCTGTTAAAATGTTTTATTGCTTTGAACTTTTTATCTTTGTAACTTTTGTATGAATAGATATTACTGGTTAATTATGCTATTTACGATTAAAATGTATTAGTATTTTCAATTCTTGATGATGTGCTTTTGAATAAATTTTATTTTTAGAATTCTTGTTAATCATAAGCGTTTACAGCGAGGTAGATATTTCACATTTGAAAAATTTTGAATTAGTTTTAAATTTTAGTTTTGATTTTGTTGATGAATTTTTTAAGAATAATATTTTCACATGTGAACAGTTTATTTAATAATACAATAATTTGTTATCTGATATATCTCTACATTATATATAACAGGAGGCGTTACATGTAGATTAATCAAGAAAACGCCATGTCATTGCCCAGTAATTANAACAACTTACATTTTATATATTTTTAAATTATATAATTGTTATTTATTTATTTATTTTTTTTTTAATTTTTGCAGACTGTACCACGTGATTTTGTTCAAGCTCGTAATTTGCATCATTGTCAATGTCTTAGACTTTATTGTGATGATGAAGATTTTGAAATGAAAGTGATTGTATATCCAGAAAGAAGGTATACACAATTTGGGAGACATGCTTCTGCTAATGTTGTTCTTAAAGGAAAATGAGCGGATTTGAAGAAAAAGTGTAGATTTCAGAAAGACAAGAATATTACTTTCGAGTTAACATATGCTTGTTACCATCCAAATTACGTTGCAATTTTTAAAATTTATTAGTATTTTAAATTCTGTTAAAATGTTTTATTGCTTTGAACTTTTTATCTTTGTAACTTTTGTATGAATAGATATTAATGGTTAATTATGCTATTTACGATTAAAATGTATTAGTATTTTCAATTCTTGATGATGTGCTTTTGAATAAATTTTATTTTTAGAATTCTTGTTAATCATAAGCGTTTACAGCGAGGTAGATATTTCACATTTGAAAAATTTTGAATTAGTTTTAAATTTTAGTTTTGATTTTGTTGATGAATTTTTTAAGAATAATATTTTCACATGTGAACAGTTTATTTAATAATACAATAATTTGTTATCTGATATATCTCTACATTATATATAACAGGAGGCGTTACATGTAGATTAATCAAGAAAACGCCATGTCATTGCCCAGTAATTAATTTTCTGCCATGTCATCACATTGTCGCCATGTAAGCAGTTTTTTAATTTTATTTTAAAGGATGCGTATGACGTCATAATGAGGCTGACTTGCCATGTCATAATACCACGTGGCACTATTATTTCGATCTTTTTTTTTAAATTTTGAATTAAATTTGTTTTTTAGGTAAGAATTTAACAAGCATGGTTTGAACCCTTGATCTATTCTAAAACTAATAATGCATTTTACCACTAGACCAACGCATTTTTTGGATTATATCTTTCAAAACCAAATCTATATGATTCAAGTGAATACTTAATTCTGGATTTTGTATTTTATTTTGGCAATTATCTAAAAAGATATACATAGAATAATGAATACAAGATAAACATTATAAGATAAGTTTATAATATATTTTGTTAAAATCTTTTTTAGTGGATTACTCTAATCCTAAAAACATATACGTAAAAAAATATGCACTTAATTCGTAATATACCTTTTCTCAAAAACCCTAATATCCTTTTTGTAATACCTAAAATTTTCATCTTGAGAAAATTACCAAAATACCGTTGGATTTTAAAATTTTAATAAAAACTATATAAATTAAAATAAAAACTATATAAATTAAATAAAAACCATTTTAAGCACCAAATAAATTCTAAATTTTACAAGAGCCCAAAATGATCCAAAATAATTTAAATGGTCCAATAAAAATGTAAAAGCCCAAATACCCCTAATAGTGCCACGCCTAATAGTGCCACGCCCTATATATATATATTTTTTTTGACAATAACATTTTAATTTTTTTCGTACAAGCTAAATAAATAAGAAGATAACTATTAAACAATTTTGGAAAGATCAAATTGGTGATTTGATTGCCACAATCACAGCTCAATCACTCCATATCCTTGATTTGGAAACGCTACTAATCTTCCAATCATTTCTTCTTTTTATTTTCTTTATACCGATTAATAGAACATAAACCCTAAACTCACACAAAATTCCATACGACCCATAAACCATTCCTGGAGGTATTCTAAAAATTTCATGGCTTTCTCTAGTCCAAAATATCATCACAAAAATATAGTTTTGATGTTTGGAGGCTTGTGTAATCGTTTGTCGAATTTATTGCAAAAACAAAGGTAAAATTCGAATTCCTTCATACGAACCATATAAAATTCGTTCACTATTTTTCTCATGTTCCTCACATCATACATGGTCTCTGAAAATTGATTACAAGGTCGTGGGATTCGTCGTGTTCTCGTGGAGATTTTCTTGGTATTGTTTTTGGCTCGCTAGAAGGTTTTATTTCGTTTCCACTGTTCCAAGAATTCCATAATCAACCTCGTAATTTTCCCACGTCTCCTACAGCATATGAAACCCAAATAAAATTATAAAAACGAACCATGCATGTTCTATAATTTAATTGCGAATTAAAAACCCTAATTATGCATAAAACCCTAATTATTGCGAATTGAATTTTCTGGGTTTGTACAATAATTTTTATGGACTCTATATAATGTATTTGATCTTAGAAAAATACTGGAAATAAGTTTGGAAGCTTGGAATATGATTTGTGGAATTATGTTTAAATCATTAATAATTATATAAAGGAAATGGTTATAATTCGTAAAATTCATGGACGAATTTGGTATGGTGATTTGCTATTTTTCGGCTATCCTTGATGTTTATAAACCTAGGAAAATTATTGTTGAATTATTTGATGGCATAATTGTTTTATGATTTATTTTATTAATCAGATTTTTAAATTAATAGAAATAAATAAAACACAAATCGAATGAACTTAGGGTTAGGTCTTGAAACATAGATTTGATGGCATTTAATGGATTGTTAAGGTTGTTTGTAATTTGTTTAATGAATTGGAAATTAATTTTTAGGGTTTTGATATTTTATAATTCAACGATTTGTAAAAAATATTTAAGGTTTTTTGTTAATTTTCCTAAAACTTGTGGACCTGATTTTTAAACCCTTCTAAATCTGGTTAGAAATGTGGTAAAATAGTTCAAGGATTGTTTGGTGTTTTTCATA
>LBNU01000713.1:180250-213161 GCA_014162995.1 Artemisia annua | reverse complement strand
AAAAAAAAACCCTTCTACAATGAAGTTTATCCCAATTTTGATTAACCAAGTTGACATTTTAAAGATGGTCTTAACAAATCCATCAATGGCCAAAATACACATAAAAAAGGGTTAAATCCATAACACTTAGGTGTCGTTTGGTTGGGGTATATTGAGGGAAATTCATGGCATTTGCATTTTAATTTTCCCTAAATATTGTGTTTGGTAACACATAAAAAAGGGTTAAATCCATAAACCTTTATTATAAAAATTTTATAAACTTTTTTTTTTTATAAATTTTATTTATTAACTATTTATAAACTTTTTTTATAATTTTTTTATAAACCTTTTTTTATAAATTTTTTATAAACTTTTTTTATAATTTTTTTATAAATTTTTTTTATAAACTTTTTGTAAAAATTTTTTATAAAGTTTTTATAAACTTTTTTTTTATAAATTTTTTATAAACTTTTTTTTATAATTTTTTATAAACTTCTAAATAGAATATTTATGAAATTTATATTAAAAAAATAAAAAAAATATATTTATAAATTTCTGTCAACCAAACATGCGAGATATTTTAAATCCGGAATTTTAAATTTTCAAAAGGGTAAAATGCAAAAATGGTCCCTAAACTTCCACGAAATCGCAGAAATAGGACCGAGACAAAAAGTAGCGCAAAGAAGCCACTTAAGTTACGCAAATGTGCAAAAAAGCCACCGAGAGCGCTTTTTTGCTAACTTCCGTTAGTTTTTCCGTTAGTAAAGGGTATTATCGCCATTTTACTCGTTTTCCGCCTTTGACTACCCACACTTTATTTCAATGACTAAATTTGCAAAGTTATAAACTTAAGTTTGGAGCCAAAACACACGTGGCATCCGAAAAGATTAACCTTTCCCTCCTTTTTGTGTAACTCGGCAACCCAAGCGATTGCATATGGACTATTCAGTTCATCTTTATCCCGTTCATTTAAATACACCAAACCACACACACATTCCACCGAAACACACATAATCCCAACGATCAAAACAACCGACGACGGCAAACAATGGTAAAGGGAAGAGTATCTACATTGGTACCGAGGAAGAGGAATTTGACAAAGTTTTAAGAACCTGTTATCTAAACGATTTACTTCTTGATGCATATGGCGCAGAACCAATTGATGAGTATGGTTCTTATAGGCAGATTCCTAAGGAGTTGAGAACTGAGATTCTGACCTATCTTAGGAAACAAGATGGCTACTATGAAGTGCTTTTAAGTGATTTGGGAGAGAGGATTTCCCGTCTTGAAGTTGCGTTTAAGTATCTGAAGGATATGAAGGACAAAAGAGAAAAAGAATTGAAGAAAAGGAAGAAAAGGGGTGATGCGGAAGGTAGCGGTTCCAACTACTAAACTAGTGTGTGTTTAGATAACTTTTGGGTGATGTAATGCTTGTGAACTCGTATGATCAATGAAAGTTTCGATCTTTATGTTACTAATATGTTTGTTTTTCATTTTTTGATCTTTATGTTTGTGTTTCAACATTCACAAGATACAATGATACAGCTTATGTATAAACTAGTAGATAGGGGCTGTTTGGCATGAGTGTATACATCACTCCCATTTAACATTTGTAGGTTGACTTTGGAAAGTCAAAATGCAATTGGTACATTGACAAGTTAATAAACCATATTTGAAAACATAAGATTTATTTCATTCATTAAACCGTAACCATAATTTTACAAAAGTTACCCACCCTAACCTGCATAAACCAAACCCCTCAGGTATTCCCTCACAGCTCCTCAATACATATAACATGAATAGACAAACACAGACATATAACATGAATAAACAAAGACATACATATAACATTGTTCAAAACACAATAAAGTTAAATATAGAGTACAAACATAGAATCCAAAAGACAGTAAAGTGAAACATATTGTTCAAAGATCAGTGGCTAACACATGCAGAACTTGGAGTTGCATGCTCATCATCTGACTTCTTCTTTTTAGTTGGCCTGTCAACCTCAGGTCTGTGAATGGGTGGTATTATTACTGTTGTAGAGTCAATTAAGGCCAGTATCTTCGGCTAGAACAGCCATTGATCTTGAATGAGTACATACGCGCCCATGTTTCTAGTCTGTAAGCAGCATGAACCCACTCTTCAGGTATACCAACTGCTCTTCCATCCTCATTCATGTAGTTTATTGCAGCCACAGCATGTTTACATGGTATTCCAGTCAGCTTCCACATCCTACAACCATACTCCTTCCTATCCATGTTAACAACACAATGATCCTCGTTAGGCACAGATACTTTATATAACGAAGCTTCAATCCATTCAACAACGCAATCAGTAGCTTCTTTTTTGTTTGCATCAAACATGGCTTGCATAGTAGGAGTAAGTTGTCCAACACTCTTTTCTATTATTTGCTGAACTACCACAATCCTCTTCATCAAGTACTCCCTGATATATTCAAGACAAGTGATGATGGATTTATCTCTGACATCATTTAGCTGGCTATTGAACACCTCACATATGTTGTTTAAGAGTAGTCCACATAGGGCTTTTCCTGTTAAACAAATCACACATTATGTATTAATACATGATCAATTATGAGTATGCTTTTGTCCAGTGCCACTTAATGAATTAGCTGAAAAATGTAACCGGCTCCATTGTTCAGCAGGAATCTTCAGCAACCAATCATAAGCTGCAGCATTGTTATTCTTCAGATGAACCATCTCTTTGTTGAATTCAACAACAGTTGTGGCTCTTGCAGCCTTCGAAAGCATGTCCTTATAAACACCTCCTTTTAAATGTGACTTCATTTCCTCATGAATATGCTTAACACAAAACCTGTGTTAAGCATTTGGAAACACACTAGCAACGGCTTGTATCAATCTCTGTGAACAGGTAAGGTTATGGATGGTGTTAAAACTTTACATGTTCTCATTGTGCATAAAACACATGATTAATTATACAATAGAAATGTGTACCTTTTGCCTATCAGAAATGAAAGTGAACTTGCAGTTGGTTTCTATACCAAGATCCTCTCCTAGTAGTTTCAAAAACCAACACCATGTTGCCTTATTTACTGCATCAGCTACAGCATATGCTACTTGATAAATCCCATTATTTGCATCAATCCCAACTGCTGTTAGTAATTGACCTGGAAAAGGACCTGACATGGAGAATCCATCTAATCCTAAAAATTCCCTGCCACAAGATTTGAAACCTTGTTTCATAGCTCCCAAACACACATACACCCTTTTAAAAGTTCTTGTTGAACTCTCTGGATTTGGTTCTAGCTGTACATCAATCCTAACAGTAGTGCCTGGATTTTGATTAACCAACTCATGGGAATACTCTCTAAGCAGTGCATAATGTTTCGTAAAAACAGGTATACCTGATTGATTTTCACAGTCTTTATTGCATAGCAAATCATACTTNAATCCATCTAATCCTAAAAATTCCCTGCCACAAGATTTGAAACCTTGTTTCATAGCTCCCAAACACACATACACCCTTTTAAAAGTTCTTGTTGAACTCTCTGGATTTGGTTCTAGCTGTACATCAATCCTAACAGTAGTGCCTGGATTTTGATTAACCAACTCATGGGAATACTCTCTAAGCAGTGCATAATGTTTCGTAAAAACAGGTATACCTGATTGATTTTCACAGTCTTTATTGCATAGCAAATCATACTTACTTACGGGAACATCTTCAATTAGATCATCATCATCATCAATCACTGTTCAAGTAAATAGGAAACTGCACTGTGTCTTACCGTATCGTTCAAAGTCACGGACGATCGATGTAATCTTGGAACTATAGGTTAAACAGAATTGTATATGAATCGGGTTAATTTGGTAAAGAGTTGGCGGCAACAATGAGGGTTGTATCTGGGTTAAAGGGGTATATTAGTCATTTCATGCGATAATACCCTAGACTAACGGAAAAACTAACGGAAGTTAGCAAAAAAGCGCTCTCGGTGGCTTTTTTGCACATTTGCGTAACTTTAGTGGCTTTTTTGCGCTACTTTTTGTCTCGGTCCTATTTCTGCTATTTCGTGGAAGTTTAGGGACCATTTTTGCATTTTACCCTTTTCCAAAATTTAAATTTTCTAGAATTTAAAATTTCGGAATTTCAAATTCTCTAACCAAACGCCCCTTAGAATAAATCAAAACTCACTAGATCTAAAAACATTAACGTGAATGAACCCGATGGTGCCAATGTATTTCCCGCCAAACACTCTTCATCTTCAAACTTATCTTCTTCAAAAACCTCATCAAACAACATACACATACGAATATTTTTCCATATCTGAAAATAAAATAAAAAGAATGACGAGGAAGACTAATGGGTTTGCATCTAGGCGGTTTGGATGCAACGGTTGCGGCTAACTTCGGTGGTGGTGGTTTTCGGTTGTGGGTGGAGATCAATCCCGGATTTAAGGATGTGCGGGGTGGGCGACCGCACAGGGCCTCCGTTTTCTAGGGGCCTCCAATTTCTAAAATGTTCAGATTAATATTAACAAAGTTAAAGATGATTTAAGCATCTTTAGCGTTTTAATGACTTGGAACAGCGACTGGGATAGGGTGGAGAAGAAGACCTGGTACGTTTAAAACCAATATATATTATATTTTCTCAAAGGAATCCGCGAGAAATACGGATAACCCGAGGTCTTAGTCCGTGTGAAGGTGAATGGAACCGTAGTCAACGATTCGTGAATTTGTATAGTGAAAAGTGAAATAAGAGTGGAAATGTGGATATTTATACTACAAATTATGAAATAGCAAATAAACACGTAAATAACACACGTAAACAAAGCATACAAGTTAAAACGTAAAATAAAACGTGAATTACGCAAATCCCGATATTCTAAGACAACTACTTAAAATAAAAAGGCTACGGGGGCAAATTAAATTTTATAAAATCCTAAGTGTAATTAAAAACTTTTTGTAAAATTAAAAATATTTTTTTAGTTTTTATTTAATTAAAAATGAATTAAAAACTTATTTTTATGTTTTAATAAGTGATTTAAAATGCAAATGATTATGAAAAGTAATTTATAAACTACAAATTTAGTTTTAACAAATCTAAATTAACTGAAAATTATTTTTAAAATTAAAATGAAATTTATTTTTTTTTCTTTTTCTGATTTATATTTAATTAAAAAGGATAAAAAATGATTTAAAGACTAATTTAATTGAAAATAAATAGCAAAAAGACTTAATTAATTATGAAATTTTTCTGGAACTTATAGTTTAAATATTAAAACCTAGGAAAACTAACAATGGCAGATTTCTAACCACTAATATGCAGAAAGGGCTAATAAGTAGTTAAATAACCACTTAAAAATAAGCAAACAAGCAATTTATTGCACCAAAAGCTCACACACAGTAGAAGCAACTTAAACTAGCATGAATTAACTCAGAACATACAAATAAGCTCACAGAACAAGACAAAAAGAACTGATTCAGTTTCAAGATTTGGACAGAAAACATGCAAAAGGGACCAACTATAAGCAGTCTAATAAGCACTTTAATAAGACAATTACTGTGAGATTAATGGGGCAAAAGCAAGATCACCTAGGAGACAACACAAAAAATCAAAAAGCCCTAAATTTAACCTAACAATTGAAGCCTAATTGAGGGCAAGTTCAGCAGTGGAAAAAACTGGTGACAAGTAAATTATTGCAGAGTTGACTTTTAATTTACCTACTAAAGTTTGACTTAATCAAATTTTAACTGCTAATATGTATTCCTAAGTGTTGTTTGAACTTGTTTACACACTAAAAACACAATCAATACCACAAAATGCATTAAGTGTAAAGTGATCGGATGAACAGTAGCATATTATTGCAGGCAGAAATGTGATAAACATGAAATTTTGACTTTTCTATTAAAGGTGCAAATTTTACTATCTATCTAACTCTAATATGGCCTAAGTGAGATAACAATGCAGAAAAACAAGCAAACTAATAACTAGAACTAGCAAATCAACAATTAACCAAACACCTCTTTATGGGCCAGTTGCACTATGTTTATGAGATTTTAAAGCTTAAGCTACTGATTTTATGCTAGAAACCATTAACTTAAGCATTATTAAAGCTATTGAAACACTAACAATCAACCAAGAACAGCTAGAACAACACAGAGCAGTTATGACTAAATAAGGCAGAAGGATATGGCACAAGCATTCCAAATCACATATTAGCATACCAAAATCACCAAATAAGACCTATTAAACTAGATTAAACTAACACAAGCAGGTTTAGACTAATAAAGTAGTAACTAGACACAGGAACACACCAAAGGTACATGGATCTGCTCTGTTGATCTTGTTGACCAAGTAGAATTTTTGAAGCTTTTGATCTATTTAAACTACTAACAACCTCACAAGAGCTAGACAAGCTAATATGAGATGTAACCTACTGAAAATAGCTTGGATGCAAGCTAGTTTTAAGAAAGTAAAAATATTTTTATATTTTTTATGTTTTTCTTATTATTTTTTTTTGTTTTTATAAAAGATAAGTAAATAAACAAGTTAAAGTTTATAAAAGCTGTCTAATTGATTATAGAAAACTATTAAAACAGTAAAGAAGCTTATTCAATGTTTATTAAGCTAAAAAGAAAATTTATTAAATCACTAAGAACATGAAATTAAAACTTTAAACTAAGAAATTTTATTAAGGCAACTGAGATTACATAAAACTTAAGCTAAAAATACATGAGAAATGAAATTGACAGCATTTTGGTACCCTAAAAACTACACACTCCGAATGGTGAAAACAGGGGTCTTTATATAAGCTTGAGAGGAGCTAGGGTTTAGCTGTGATGGAAGGGTCCAGAAGCTCATTTGTGGCCACTCATCTTCAATTCTTATCCAAATGACGACATCCCAGCAGGTTCTTAGCCATATGATGCAATCTTATCTTCATTCCACGTTGCTTCATCCAATCAGGGAGCTCGCAGGTGCCATGTAAGAGGAATTATGACAACATCCTCTGACAAGTCAGACCTTCCAGAAGGAGTCTAACCTCGTAATAGGAATCTTAGGTAAAAGTGATGAGGTGCAGGGTAAACCAGGGTGAAAGAGATGTACAGTAACACACGCCCTTTGGTTATTATTCTTTTTTTTATTGCTCTTTGATTTTGGTGGGTTTGGTTTGGGGATACAGGTTTAGTAAAAAAGGTGGGGAGTGGGCTTGAGTGAGTTGTTGGGACTGTGGGTTTAGGATGTAGTTTATTGGGTTTATTAGTGAAGTAGGTGTAAAACCCAGATTTTCTGAACGCGTAAAATACCTAAAATACCCTTCAATTTTGAACTTTTGAAGAACGTATATTAACGTATAACATAAAGTATTTATATGCTAATATTTGAACGTACGCGACATTTGGAACCTATGATCTGTGGCCAAATAAACTAGCCACTATTAGACTTAGTTCCGTTTTTTTTGTTGACCTCCCATGTATTTCTTAACCATTTAAATGACATCAATTTACTCTTCTAACAACAATTTAAACGCCTAATAACTAAGGCATTATGATACAAATTTAATTCCCTTTAAAACCTTCCTAAGTCGACACATCAATTAAAACAAATCACTCATAATTCGCCTAATAGATTAAGCCCATATAAAACGCCCCATAACTGCTAATTAAAAACACATTCAATACGTTTTATTACCTTCCTAAAAATTTCTACACGTTCCTTCCTTTTAGTAAAGACAATATCAGTACTAACCTAAAATATAAACACGGTTTCCCCTTTTCTTATTAAAGCCCACACGATTTTTGCTATAAAAAACAATAATATTTACCTCCAAAACTTCTTACGTATGCATGTCAGTACATAAACCTTTTGCGCATACAATGACTTATTAACCATTATACTCATATTCTGGAGTTTTGTTTTTATTTGTATTCGGACCGTGTTTGGTTCGATTTGTGGTGCGCGATTGGGCTAAGGTCTGGTTCACGTTAACCTTGGTCGTGTTCTATTTAGGTTCGGGTTGTGGTTTGTGCCTGGATTCAGTTTGATCTGTTCGTGCGTGGGTTGCAGTTTCGGTTCCGATCGTGCCACGTAAAATTCTGGTGTTAGTATTCGAAGCGGTGTTGCGTTTGTGTTCGGTTTTCCTTTTTGACAGATTCACGTTTTAGACTCAAGGTAATTCTTGATCTATCATCCAACTTTATATCGTTACTTGTTAAAGCAACATTTATACATACATGTTTTAAAGATAGATCATATAACAAGGGCTTAAGAGATTTTAAAATGGAATGAAGAAAGTTGTTTTGGGTTACAACAAAGATTTTGAAATCTCGCATGAACCATACGCTGCATATATTAAGAAATCTACGTAGGTGGTAGCATAATCTTGTTATATTAAAACCATAGTCGATAATCAACATTTTCAATGAATCAGCTAGATATGGGTTTTAAAGATATTGAACATGTGAAACTGAAAACTTTACATGATCGGAATATATATATGTATGCTCTATTAATCGAATATAATCACATGAATGGTGTACGTTATGTAACACATTGACTGATTAGAACTTGTAATATGTATAGATTGATATTATAAAAATCTTGTGGATCGGTTTCACGAGCGAGTAACGCGTACACTATTATGATGCCTACTAAGTTGATCGACTGGGTATGCATGGAAGCATACATGGAACACTACTGATTTAGTAATGGACTAAAGAAAACTTAATATTAGTAGTGTTACATGAATGGAATCTTGTAATGTCCATTAACATACATACACATAAATAACTATACCTTAGTATATCCACACACTATCCCAATAATACTGTAAATTTTACTCAAACCCATAGATCGATTATTAACATATATATAACTTGAAACTCAAACAGTTATGAACATGCGATTCACTAATTAAACATGCGGAAACTTACTATTAAATCGGGTCAAGAAACCATGAATGGCGTATTAGCTATAAGGACTAGCATATTTTAAATGTGTTTGATACGTGAGGAAGAAAACCGCATTCTACCAATACATTTGTCTTTGGTGTTTAGTTCTCGAATCGGTTTATGTGTTATTGTTTTCAGTTGACATATCATGCTAGGAGTTTTTATATTTATGAACATGAACGTACAATCTTATATTATAATCATGACACCATTTTTTATTATTAATATTGTTTTGTAATATTATCTCTTCTAATGTACCATGTTGCCCCAATTTAAAATTATCTAAGGATTAAAAAGTATCTACAAATTTATATAAAGACAACTTCGGTAATAGTCACTCTTAAATAATCAAACGATCTTAATTGTGTAGTTCGTCGCAGAAGGAGTGACTCGAATTTTTATCTAACATTGTTTGCTTTTAAGGTACAGAATTCTACTCTTTTTTAATAAGGTGCTTCGCTCTCATGACTTTTGATCCTGTGATTATTGATCGTTATCTCGATATGATTACTTGAGCCATGCTATGATCCCTTATTCTTGATCATTTCCTATGTTCCTCTTGATTATCGTCTCTTTGATATACGATTTACATTCATTTGGATACTCTCACCTGATTATGTTATGCTGTGTATGTTCGGTATGCTGCTATGATTCTATGTTGTATGGTATCTATGTAGGCTCTTTTATTGCCGAGTTTTTAATCACTCATGGAGGTACCATTGCTGTCTCGATACGCACGATTGCTATGCCCTTCTCTGTGAGTGTGATTTATCTCACGGCGTCCAATTTGTATTAATGATTTATGATATAAGTACCCTGGCCTTATGTATTGTGCTATACCTTGTCCTACGAGCCAGGGGTGCATTATGTTTAATGTTGTATGTATGGGGGGGGGCGTATTGGATGCGATCCTGCACTTATGTTTATGTATGGTATGTATGGTTTCCGGTGTGACTGGTGGTACGTGCCTATACCCTCACTCCTTGTACAATGGATTGATCCTTGTACAGCTCTTGGATTATGATGGATATGTGTACCGGAGGTCTCCCCTCTCCGTATCCTTTTGACATGTGATTATGGATGTATTTATGTATGGACCTATTTGGTGACTCTGGTAGGTCGCTCCGTGGCAGTCCTTATGTTTTATTGTGTCTTCGAGGTGTCTGGTAGACCGCTTTGTATACGTGCTCTTGATTCTCTTATGATTTGTTTTATGCATGATACTATGAGCTTCTTTTCCTTTGACTTTGTATTGTTCCGTTGATCTTGATCTCTTTATTCATTGCAGATGACGCATTCTTTTCAGCAGGTTATGTTTTCCTTTTCCTATGTTATTATACGTTCATCTCCATTTGTTTTCTAATATATCTGTTCACTGGGCTTTTTAAGCTCAGCCGCATTTCCTTTCCTGCGGTAGGTTTTAGGTTGGAAGCTGGGTTTGGGTGAAGAGTGCATAGGAGCGTTAGTGGACTACCCCATGGACTAGAAGCCGATTACATCTGGACTAGTTTTGGACTTGGATTAGATTAGACTTTGTTAGTTTGTTTTTTTTTCTTTTCTTTTATAGTTTTTTGTATTTCTTTTGTACTTTAAGATTCTTCCCTTGTAATCTTTTGTTTTAAGTCTTCCGCTTGCGTTGTATGCTTTGTATGCTTTGATATGTCACCATACTGTAGCGCTCCGGACCCATGCCGAGTTGGGGTGTTACAATTTATGGTATCAGAGCCCAGGCTGCGACTTGTAGTGCATAAGTTATGGTCTGTGAAGTTTTGGACCCTTAGGTTTGCACCTTACAAGCTTATGGAATAACCTTAAAAGGATTTGCTTTAGGTTTCTCCCCTTAAGACCTTAGTTATGTCTGGTGAGGATTGGGTAGATTATGAATAGTTAGCTTGCTTCCGCATCACTCTGATTTTGCCTCTACTTTTAGTTAAGCCTTATAAGATCAATCGTTTCGGAGACTTAGAAGACTTATCATGATTCGCGACATGTGTTTAGGATGCCTTTAGACTTTGTAGTGTGCCTTTTAGGTTTCTTTCTCTGGAGTTATCCTTTTGAACTTTGATTCTTCATTCGTTTGTCATTCGTTTAGATGCCTTTTCGTTGTTTCAAGAATTCGCGTATGTATGAAGCCGACGTGTTCGACGCATACTGTATTTTCCTCTTGCTTTTGATAAGCATATTAAGGTTCCTTCTTCATTATTGATTTTGACCTTACCTGTTTTACCTCTATGATAATCTTGTGAACTTCCATCGTGAATATCCGATTTGTTTGATGCGTTCTAGCGATATTTGAAGATGAGTTTGTTCTGTTTCCTTTGAAAATGTTTGATTCTATATTATTCTGGATATGGATTTGTTGACTGAGCATTGAGTGCTAACAACAGTCATATTAGATATGTTATTTTGGCTATTTGAGAAATTTGAAATCATGTGCCATGGTTCCCAACCTGATAATCGATTATGATCACCTTTTTTTTTAAAAACTCGTGCGTTAATCCCTTATGGTTGTGAAGCCTACTTCGTTTGGTGAGACTCGCCTCGAGAGTTATTTGGATTGCTTGGAATGTTCTCTGTGTATTCCTTGATGTGTTTCTGTTTTATTCGTGGAGAACAATGATGATACCATGAGTTGTGAATTGATTTCTGGAAGCTGAATCGTGTCATGTTCTGTGTGAAGAACGAGATATTCTTAGAAATTTCTTTTCGTATTCGTTGTGATCTCTATGAACGTCGTAATGCTAATTGTATTGGCTACCACTACGACTATCCCTATGAAATTGATAAATCGTGCCTTTCATGAATACTTGGACAAATTGTCATAGTATGACATATTAGCGTGTTCAGAGACGAAAGAGAAACATGAGAATCATCTTCGTTTTCGGTGTTGAATTTCTACGATGGAAGGAAGCAGAGCACACAGATCTATCAACTCTATTCATCTTAGTTGTACTAATATGTATGGAGTCTTGAAGCTGGAGCTGGATGGGATGGTATGAAGACGGTGGTGACTACATCGGAGATTTCTACGCACAGGAAGAGAGACAACACAAGTAGAGTTGCAGTGGAGCATCGACTAGGACGGCTTGCTTAGAAGATTGGCGGAGATTTCCTTATGCAGGAGATTATTCAAGCTACATGGCGCACCAGCAGTGATCGTGACCTAGAATTGCATTTTGGTTTACACCTTCAGAAGAGGTGCAGAAGAGCTTGACGTATTGACATTTCAAGAAGTTTAGTTCGCGACGCGTTAGATCTTGGATTCGTTCTTATCCATACGATTATTCTATCTCTTCGGTTATGCCTTTGATACGTTTTGATACTCTGATTTGTGATTTGGAACGTCTATGTGAATGTGTTACCCCATCTCCTTATACGTTTGATGATTTGATTTGTGCTCCTTCGACTTTAGCAAATTCCTTTGTTGTTAAGAATTCAGTACGAGTTGATGAAGATTTATCGTTTAGTATCATCTCTGTGCTTGCCTCGTAGGAATATGTGTTTAGTATATCTCCTTGTAGTATTCCATCTATCTATCATTTGTCATCTATCATCTGTCATCTGATACGTATTTGTTTCACATTCGTTGGATCAGATTTGTTACGATTTGTTTTCTGTGGAGAGCCTGGGGCTATCCAAGTTGTCGGGATCGAGTCATGAGAAAGTATTCGGTTTGTGAAGATTATTTTGGAAGAACCTCCAGAACGTGAGGTTATTTGTAGTCGTTTCTTTTGTGATTCGCTACGTCTCCGTTTAATTTTTGTGACTTCAATTTTTGAGGACGAAAATTTTCTTTTTAGAGGGGAAGAATTGTAAAACCCAGATTTTCTGAACGCGTAAAATACCTAAAATACCCTTCAATTTTGAACTTTTGAAGAACGTATATTAACGTATAACATAAAGTATTTATATGCTAATACTTGAACGTACGCGACATTTGGAACCTATGATCTGTGGCTAAATAAACTAGCCATTATTAGACTTAGTTCCGTTTTTTTTTTGGTTGACCTTCCATGTATTTCTTAACCATTTAAATGACATCAATTTACTCTTCTAACAACAATTTAAACGCCTAATAACTAAGGCATTATGATACAAATTTAATTCCCTTTAAAACATTCCTAAGTCGACACATCAATTAAAACAAATCACTCATAATTCGCCTAATAGATTAAGCCCATATAAAACGCCCCATAACTGCTAACTAAAAACACATTCAATACGTTTTATTACCTTCCTAAAAATTTCTACACGTTCCTTCCTTTTAGTAAAGACAATATCAATACTAACCTAAAATATAAACACGGTTTCCCCTTTTCTTATTAAAGCCCACACGATTTTTGCTTTCAAAAACAATAATATTTACCTCCAAAACTTCTTACGTATGCATGTTAGTACATAAACCTTTTGCGCATACAATGAGTTATTAACCATTATACTCATATTCTGGAGTTTTGTTTTTATTCGTATTCGGACCGGGTTTGGTTCGATTTGTGGTGCGCGATTGGGCTAAGGTCTGGTTCACGTTAACCTTGGTCGTGTTCGATTTCGGTTCGGGTTGTGGTTCGTACCTGGATTCAGTTTGATCTGTTCGTGTGTGGGTTGTAGTTTCGGTTCCGATCGTGCCACGTAAAATTCTGGTGTTAGTATTCGAAGCGGTGTTGCGTTTGTGTTCGGTTTTCCTTTTCGACAGATTCACGTTTTAGACTCAAGGTAATTCTTGATCTATCATCCAACTTTATATCGTTACTTGTTAAAGCAACATTTATACATACATGTTTTAAAGATAGATCATATCACAAGGACTTAAGAGATTTTAAAATGGAATGAAGAAAGTTGTTTTGGGTTACAACAAAGATTTTGAAATCTCGCATGAACCATACGCTGCATATATTAAGAAATCTAAGTAGGTGGTAGCATAATCTTGTTATATTAAAACCATAGTCGATAATCAACATTTTCAATGAATCAGCTAGATGTGGGTTTTAAAGATATTGAACATGTGAAACTGAAAACTTTACATGATCAGAATATATATATGTATGCTCTATTAATCGAATATAATCACATGAATGGTGTACGTTATGTAACACATTGACTGATTAGAACTTGTAATATGTATAGATTGATATTATAAAAATCTTGTGGATCGGTTTCACGAGCGAGTAACGCGTACACTATTATGATGCCTACTAAGTTGATCGACTGGGTATGCATGGAAGCATACATGGAACACTACTGATTTAGTAATGGACTAATGAATAATATCAGTAGTAGTAATGAATGGAATCTTGTTAATGTCCATAAAATTCTCATAATAATATCTTATTATATATATCTGTCATGTTATAACCATAGTCGATTTTACAATTATATTAACTTGAAAACTATACAAAGTTATGAACGTGCGTATTTACTAATTTAAACATGCGTTACTAGTAAATCGGGGTCAAGAAACCATGAAATGGCGTATTATGAACTAAAGACAAGCATAATTTATAAATGTGTTTGATACGAGGAANCCGATCGTGCCACGTAAAATTCTGGTGTTAGTATTCGAAGCGGTGTTGTTTGTGTTCCGGTTTTCCTTTCGACAGATTCACGTTTTAGACTCAAGGTAATTCTTGATCTATCATCCAACTTTATATCGTTACTTGTTAAAGCAACATTTATACATACATGTTTTAAAGATAGATCATATAACAAGGGCTTAAGAGATTTTAAAATGGAATGAAGAAAGTTGTTTTGGGTTACAACAAAGATTTTGAAATCTCGCATGAACCATACGCTGCATATATTAAGAAATCTAAGTAGGTGGTAGCATAATCTTGTTATATTAAAACCATAGTCAATAATCAACATTTTCAATGAATCAGCTAGATATGGGTTTTAAAGATATTGAACATGTGAAACTGAAAACTTTACATGATCGGAATATATATATGTATGCTCTATTAATCGAATATAATCACATGAATGGTGTACGTTATGTAACACATTGACTGATTAGAACTTGTAATATGTATAGATTGATATTATAAAAATCTTGTGGATCGGTTTCACGAGCGAGTAACGCGTACACTATTATGATGCCTACTAAGTTGATCGACTGGGTATGCATGGAAGCATACATGGAACACTACTGATTTAGTAATGGACTAATGAAAATAATATCAGTAGTAGTAATGAATGGAATCTTGTAATGTCCATAAAATTCTCATAATAATATCTTAGTTATATATAATCTGTCATGTTATAAACCATAGTCGATTTTACAATATATTAACTTGAAACTATACAAAGTTATGAACGTGCGTATTTACTAATTTAAACATGCGGTTACTAGTTAAATCGGGGTCAAGAAACCATGAAATGGCGTATTATGAACTAAAGACAAGCATAATTTATAAATGTGTTTGATACGAGGAAGAAAACTTGCATGCTACAATAACATTTGTCTTTGGTGTTTATGTTCGAATCGGTATATGTGTTATTGTTTCAGTTCGACATATCATTAGAGTTATATGTATGAAAACATGAACTACAATCTTAATATTATAAGTCATGACAACATTTTTTATTATTAAAATTGTTTTGTAAATTATCCTACTAATTTACATGTTGCACCAATTTAAAATACTAAGCAGATAAAAACGTATCAATACAAATTATATAAAGACAACTTCGGAATATCACTCTTAAATAATAAACGATTCTTAATTCGTGTAGATTCGTCGCAGAAGGAGTGACTCGAATTTTCTGATTAAACATTGGTTTGCTTTTAAGGTACAGATATTCTACTCTTTTTAAGTAAGGGTGCTTTCGCTCTCATGACTTTTGATCCTTGATTATTGATTCGTTATCTCGATATGATTACTTTGAGCCATTGCTATGATCCCTTATTCTTTGATTCATTCTCTATGATTCCTTTGATATGATCAAAGTATGATTCCTTTGATATGATCTCTTTGATATACGATTCTCATTCATTTGATACTCCTCTGATTATGATTATGTTGTGATATGATTCGGATATGCTGCTATGATTCTATGTATGTATGTATGTATGTATGCTTCTTATGCGCGAGTTTTTAACTACTCATGGAGGTACCATGGGCGTGTCATCGAGGCACCGATGGCATGACACTTTCTGTGGAGGTGTGATTGATCCACGGCGTCCCCACTTTGTATGATATGATTATGATTATGAGTACTCCTGGTCATTTATGATATGTGTATATCTGTCCTGCGAGCAGGGTGCATGTATGTTTATGTATGTATGTATGTATGTTTAGCATATTTTAAAATGTGTTTGATACGAGGAAGAAAACCAGCATTCTACAATAACATTTGTCTTTGGTGTTTATGTTCGAATCGTTATATGTGTTATTGTTTCAGTTCGACATATCATTAGAGTTATATGTATGAAAACATGAACTACAATCTTAATATTATAAGTCATGACAACATTTTTTATTATTAAAATTGTTTTGTAAATTATCCTTCTAATGTACATGTTGCACCAATTTAAAATACTAAGCAGATAAAAACGTATCAATACAAATTATATAAAGACAACTTCGGAATATCACTCTTAAATAATAAACGATTCTTAATTCGTGTAGATTCGTCGCAGAAGGAGTGACTCGAATTTTCTGATTAAACATTGGTTTGCTTTTAAGGTACAGATATTCTACTCTTTTTAAGTAAGGGTGCTTTCGCTCTCATGACTTTTGATCCTTGATTATTGATTCGTTATCTCGATATGATTACTTTGAGCCATTGCTATGATCCCTTATTCTTTGATTCATTCTCTATGATTCCTTTGATATGATCTCTTTGATATACGATTCACATTCATTTGATACTCCTCTGATTATGATTATGCTGTGATATGATTCGGATATGCTGCTATGATTCTATGTATGTATGTATCTATGTATGCTTCTTATGCCCGAGTTTTTAACTACTCATGGAGGTACCATGGGCGTGTCATCGAGGCACCGATGGCATGACACTTTCTGTGAAGGTGTGATTGATCCACGGCGTCCCAACTTTGTATGATATGATTATGATTATAAGTACTCCTGGCCATTTATGATATGTGTATACCTGTCCTACGAGCAGGGTGCATGTATGTTTATGTATGTATGTATGGGGGGGGGCGTATGGATGCATCCTAGCACTTATGTTTATGTATGGTTATGATATGGTTTCGGCGGGTGACTGGTGGTACGTGCCTTATACCCTCACTCCTTTGGTACAATGGAGTCTGCAGCTCCTTGTACAGCTTTTGGATATGATGGATATGTGGTACCGAGAGGTCTCCCCTCTCCGTATCCTTTGACATGTGATTATGGATTATGTATGTATGAGACCTATTTGAGTGACTCTGGTAGGTCGGCTCGTGGCTTCCTTATGTTTCTATGTGTCTATTCGAGTGACTCTGGTAGACACGCCTTTGTTGATACGTGCTCTTGATTCTCTTATGATTTGTTTATGCATGATATATCTATGATGCTTCATTTTCCTTTGACTTATGATATTGTTCCGTTGATCTTGATCTCTTATTCATTTGACAGATGACATTCTTTTCAGCAGGAGTTTATGTTTCCTTTTCCTATGCTTATATACGTTTCATTCATCCATTTGTTTTGCTATATATCTGTTCACTGGGCTTTTTAAGCTCAGCCGCATTTCCTTTCCTGCGGTAGGATTTAGGTTGGAAGCTGGGTTTGGGTGAAGAGTGCATAGGAGCGTTAGTGGACTACCCCATGGACTAGAAGCCGATTACATCTGGACTAGTTTTGGACTTGGATTAGATTAGACTTTGTTAGTTTGTTTTTTTTCTTTTCTTTTATAGTTTTTTGTATTTCTTTTGTACTTTAAGATTCTTCCCTTGTAATCTTTTGTTTTAAGTCTTCCGCTTGCGTTGTATGCTTTGTATGCTTTGATATGTCACCATACTGTAGCGCTCCGGACCCATGCCGGGTTGGGGTGTTACAATGGGTCTATGGGATAATTTGGTTATTTGGTGGACCAGTTTATTAGTAGTAGTATTTATTATATTTGGATAAATGGATCCGGTTTGTTTTAGTAGTAATAACCAAGGACCATAAGTGTCAATTCTGAAAATCTGAGGACCATAGCTTCCAATCTCCAATAATATTATTCCAAGGGCTCTTTTGCGGCATTCTTTGATTGATGAGGGGTCAATGTTGTCAAATCTTCAAAATTGTACTCCAAGGGCTAATCTTGCCATTTCTGAAACTTTAGGGATCTCTTATGACCATGTAAGCTTTTCTTTGACCACTTAGCTTCCCCGGCTTCGGCTTTTGATACTTTTCCAATTCTCGTGCTCGTTTTGTCATTTTCTCGTGATTTTCGTCCTTTTCTTATAAATCCATAC
Source organism: Artemisia annua (assembly GCA_014162995.1). NCBI lineage: Eukaryota > Viridiplantae > Streptophyta > Magnoliopsida > Asterales > Asteraceae > Artemisia > Artemisia annua. The sequence goes on along the minus strand of LBNU01000713.1, from coordinate 194,840 downwards.
CTGCACATTCAAAAACACAAAAACACGAATATTTGGCAATTATGGGTTAGTTTTTGGTCTATTTGATCGGGTTTTGGTCAATAAAAGGTATGTGAATTATCACATACCAAAATCCCCCAGACTAAGGTATTGCCGTGTCCTCACGCTATGTAATCACGTCACGCTTTTGAGATAAATAATGTAGAAACTCTTTTTACTAACTTTGAAAAGTAGCAAGAACGTTCAAAAGAGATTTCAAAATCATTTATTCCCTAAAACGCCCCGTTTATCCATTTTATTCCACGTACTAACTTTACATTACTTATTTTTGTATTTTTATATTTTTCTCACTTTATTCTTGTGACGGTATGTTGACTTTCATTATTATGCAATAACATTTAGGGTCAAAAAGTAGGAACACGACTCATGGAGAAGTGACCATACGGATAAAATTCATCGTCCCTGATTTTTCACAAGCCCCCGAACTAAGCTTAAAAACGAGATCACAGCCTACTTACAAGTTAGATGCTAACGCTACTCATGGAAGTTACGTGTGTAATAACCTCTCGCTCCCATATCTTATTTTTGTATCTACTTATTTTATTTTTGTGAGAAATGAATTTCTTCGATTTTCTCGTTTCGATACATTTTTATTCCGATAAAGATACCAAGTTAAAACGCCAAGTAGTTTTCCATCTTCTCTTAAGAATCGTTGCCTTAAAAATGAGGTCCACATCAAGGAATTGGGATACAATCGGATACACACATATATATAAGTTGAGGAGTACTACACGTGCACCTCATGTGACTGGGCTAGCACCATCCACATGCACCTCACGCGCCATCAACTTTTATAACACATTAAGCACTAATCATACATCCCTTATTCATAACTTTTCAATTTTTTTTTGAATAACATAATCATGGAACTTTACGGGTAGTTCCAAAACCTCATACATACATACATAGAAATCCAAAAACGGGATTTCGAATCTACCACTTATTACACTTAAACTTTATTTGAGACGTATCCTTGATGTGTACCCAATTTTTAAAGCAAAGATTCTCTTAAGAAGATAAAAAACTAAATTTCGTCAAAATGTAACATCTTTAATTATTTTAGCATATAATATGGGGTGAAACAATTTTGTGGGAGCAAAAAGCCACAAGTACCTACGATGAGCTCTAAAGAGAACCAACTACTCCACGCTTAGCATCTAACTTCTAAATAAACTCTATCATTTCTCTTTCTCCGCATTTTGAAAATCTCAAATAATGAAACCCGCGGATGCTTAGCCGATAATCAAGCCACGCATATCTAAAGTCAAATACGGGAACTTGCAAACTCTTAGAAAGAATTCGCGTTTCATAGCTCCTAGTGTAAGAGACTAGCGAAACCTCTTCAAGCCATGCATGTTAAAAGTCAAGTACGGGAGCCGACAAAAGAGTAGCTCCTTGTGTACAAGACTAGCAAAAGCTTTTGTGATCATCATTGGTTAAGGGAACAAGCTAGGGCTCACCACGCCCGGATCAAGTCAAAATTTTATTCCTACTCTCGCCAGCGGGAAAGTCAACAAGGTGTCAAAACACTTATTATATTTTTGTACTTTTTTCAACTTTTTCACATTTTTTTGTGCTTTTTCACATCATTTTCATCATTTTTTCATCAAAATTTTTCAATTTTTTTTTTCAATTTTTAGGAAAAACGGGGTTGCGAGAGTAAACGACTAAAATGAAAGTGCAAGGCAAAAGTCAAATCGAAGATTCACCCCCCCCAGACTAAAGGTAAACATTGTCCTCAATGTTTCAAAGGTAAGGGTAATCCTAACAAAAATCTAAGGCCGTTTATTAATTATGCCAAAAGATAAACATTAGTCAATAAGATTATTGGATATATAATATGGATCTCCATAAGCAACGAAGAATGATACTCGAGTAGAGAGAATGACAAAACTACGAGCATGAGAGTAATCATAATTCGGGACAATCCTGGACAATCACAAACAACCACGAAAAACGCGAGAATGGAAGAGGTCGCCCCCTCACATTACTTTATTAGAAATAAAAAGAAAAAGATAGATGGATAAGCATGGGGTGCCTCCCACGAAGCGCTTGTTTTTGATTACCGAGTCACATAGCTTGACTCGATCCCCGAATTCAGTCATCATTGGTGAAAGTTTGGAGGTCAAGGACACCATTGGGTGGTTTGTCCCCTCCGAAGTAATGTTTAAGTCAATGACCGTTCACCTTAAAATTGGGACCATCCGATTGAGACAACTCAAAGGTACCATAAGGAAATACTTGGGCAATGGTGAACGGTCCAGACCAACGGGATTTAAGCTTGCCCGAGAAAATCTTCAATCTAGAGTTAAAAAGAAGGACTTGGTCTCCTACATTGAATTCACGGTTCTTAATCTTAGCATCATGAATCCTATTTGTTTTCTCTTTATAGATTAAAGAATTCTTGTAGGCTTGATCACGTAACTCGGCCAATTCATTTAATTGCACTTTACGGTGATCACCCACGGTCTGAAGGTCAAAATTGGCATGTTTTAAGGCCCAATAGGCCTTGTGTTCTAATTCAATGGGCAAGTGACAAGCCTTTCCGTACACCAACTTATAAGGAGTACACCCGATGGGGGTTTTGTAAGCGGTGCGGAAGGCCCATAAAGCATCATCTAATTTATTGGCCCATGAAGCATGATTTTCACCTACGGTCCATTCTAAAATCCTCTTAANGCCAATTCATTTAATTGCACTTTACGGTGATCACCCACGGTCTGAAGGTCAAAATTGGCATGTTTTAAGGCCCAATAGGCCTTGTGTTCTAATTCAATGGGCAAGTGACAAGCCTTTCCGTACACCAACTTATAAGGAGTACACCCGATGGGGGTTTTGTAAGCGGTGCGGAAGGCCCATAAAGCATCATCTAATTTATTGGCCCATGAAGCATGATTTTCACCTACGGTCCATTCTAAAATCCTCTTAAGTCCACGATTGGACACCTCAACTTGACCGCTCGTTTGCGGATGATACGCGGTTCTAAGACGATGGGTAACTCCATACTTAAGCATAACTTTAGCAAATTGGTCATCACAAAAATGAGTACCGCGATCACTAATAATAGCACGAGGTGTCCCGAATCAGGCAAACAAACTCTTCAAAAACTTAACCACAACTCGGGCGTCGTTAGTAAGGAGCGCCTTCGCTTCCACCCATTTAGACAAGTAATCGACGGCCACGAGTATATACTTATTCCCTCTCGAAGACGGGAATGGACCCATAAAATCAATACCCCAGACGTCAAAGATCTCACATACTTGAATGGAATTTTGTGGCATTTCATCTTTTTGAGAGATATTTCCTTGACGCTGGCAAGAATCACAAGACTTCACCAAGTCTTGCGCATCCTGGTATATCATCGGCCAATAGAAGCCGGAATCAAAAACTTTCTTGGCGGTGTAGTTGGCACCATGATGTCCCCCCCTGGGTCCACTGTCGCATGCCATAAGTATGTCATCGGCTTCCTTGCCATGAACACACCGCCGTATAATTTGGTCGGCACAAACTCTAAACAAATAGGGGTCGTCCCAATAATAATGCTTAACGTCCTTAAAGAATTTTTTTCTTTTGTTGGGACGACATCCCTTTTCTAATGAAATTTCCCGCATGGTAATTCGCAAAGTAGGTGAACCATGGGATACTAGAATCATGTGTCAAACTACCAAGTGTCTCGAGAGGAAATGTCTCGGTTATTTCCTTTTTCTCGAGATCACTTTGATGGGGATTTTCAAGTCTAGACAAATGGTCGGTGGCTAGGTTCTCCGCTCCTTTCTTGTCACGAATTTCGACATTGAATTCTTGAAGAAGGAGAACCCACCGCATCAATCTTGGCTTAGCGTCTTTCTTTGCCATTAGGTATTTTAAGGCCGAATGATCCGTATACACTATGCACTTTTTCAAAAGAAGGCAAGGTCTAAACTTTTCAAAGGCATAAATGACGGCTAACATTTCTTTTTCGGTAGTCGTATAGTGATATTGAGCGTCGGTCATTGTCTTACTTGCGTAGTGTATCGGCTGAAAATACTTAGTCTTTCGTTGCCCCAAGACCGCCCCGATAGCATAATCGCTAGCATCGCACATAAGCTCAAAAGGCAAGTCCGAATCGGGGGCAACTAAGATCGGAGCCTCCGTTAACTTCTTCTTAAGAATATTAAACGCTTCAACACATTCATTTGAGAAGAAGAATGGGGCATCTTTTTCAAGAAGGTGGGTCAAAGGTCGGGCTATCTTAGAAAAGTCTTGTATAAATCGTCTATAGAAGCCGGCATGACCGAGGAAACTTCGGATTCCCTTAACGGTCGTGGGATGAGGTAATTTTGCGATCACATCGACTTTGGCTTTATCAACCTCAATCCCGGCTTTGGAAATCTTATGGCCGAGGACTATATCCTCTTTAACCATGAAATGACATTTCTCCCAATTTAGAACCAAGTTGGTGTCTTCACACCGTTTTAGCATTTTCTCTAAATGGGAGAGGCAAGTGGTAAAAGAATTTCCATAGACCGAGAAGTCATCCATGAATACTTCCATAGTCTTCTCGATCATGTCATGGAAAATGGCCATCATGCACCTTTGGAACGTGCCTGAAGCATTGCATAAGCCAAAGGGCATACATCGATAAGCAAACGTCCCATAAGGGCAAGTAAAGGTGGTCTTTTCTTGATCGTGAGGGTCAATGGGTATTTGAAAATATCCGAAAAAACCATCAAGAAAACAATAGAACTCATTTCCCGCTAGACGTTCTAGCATTTGATCCATGAAAGGAAGTGGGAAATGGTCCTTACGAGTCGCTTCATTAAGCTTTCGGTAGTCGATACACACTCTCCATCCGGTGATGAGACGTGTGGGAATAAGCTCATTATCATCATTAGTAACGCCGGTCACACTGCCTTTTTTAGGAACACAATGGACCGGGCTAACCCATGAGCTATCGGAAATGGGTAAATCATCCCCGCGTCGAGTAATTTGATAACTTCATTTTTGATTACTTCATGGATTTTTGGGTTAACCCATCATTATTGTTGGACGAACGGCTTAGAATCATTTTCAAGTAAAATTTTATGCGTGCAAAAACGAGGGCCTATGCCCTTGATGTCGGAAATACGCCAAGCGATGGCACTCTTGTGCTTGTTAAGCACATCAACGAGTCGGTTCTTCTCCTCATCTTGAATGTGTTTAGAAATAATAACGGGAAATTTGTCGGTTCCTTCTAAGAAAGCGTACTCAAGATGAGGAGGTAAATCCTTGAGCTCGGGCTCCGGAGGATTTTCGTTAGACGGCTTAATTTCCTTAACTTCTTCAACGTAAAGATCTTTCGGAGGGAGAGGCGAAAACGGATCTTCATTCAAAAATTGTTCAAGCAAAATAATGTCTCCCTCCGTATCGTAGTAAGAATCATCAACATCCGATAAAGAAGATGTATCGGTAGCAAGAAACTCATTGACTTCTTCCAAAAGGAAATCACCTCCCTCAGATGGAGTGAAGGAGGGGGAAGAGTCGGAAACAATAGGTTGAGAAGAAGGAATGGGATTGCCACTCGAAGCATCATGAGAAAAACTGAGAAGCTCTTGAGAATACTCCTCCGAAACTTCATCAAGAATATCGATTCGGTTAACGGACATGCAATCATCGGTGGAGGAGTATCTCGACGTTTGGTCCAAGTTAAACGTGATGGCTTCATTACCATTTCGCAAAGTGATTTCTTCATCGTAAACATCAATCAAAGCACGGCCCGTCCTTTGGAAACCTCTCCCGAGAATGAGAGGAACCCGTGGATCGGCATCAAAATCGACAATCACAAAATCGGCGGGGAAATGGAACTTTCCAACATTGACGATGACATCCTCGGCTATTCCAATGGGACGAGAAGTAGATCGATCGGCGAGCTCGAGGGTCATGCAAGTAGGAGTCGGATTGGGAAGAGACAATTTCTTCCACATGGATTTTGGCATAAGGTTAATGCTAGCACCAAGATAGGCCAAGGCGAAGCATTGAACCATCCCCGGAAAATTACACGGAATAAGGAACTTGCCGGGATCTCCAAGCTTTTCGAGAAGCTTCTTAAGGAGAATCGCCGAACAATTCTCGTTCAAAGGGGTTTTGGCCATTTCAAACAATTTTTCTTTATTATTTAACAAAATTTTGATCATAGAAGCAAATTTTGGCATCAAAAGAATAGCATCCGCGAGACTTAAATCAAAGCGAAGATCTTGAAAAATTTGAAAGAACTTTTCCATTTGGTGGTTTGTTTTCTCGCGGAGCTTTTGATCGTTAAGACGAAAAGGATAAGGAAGTTTGACGGGAATTTCGTTTTCAAAAACAACTTTTTCTTTTCCTTTAAAAACATTTTCTTTTTGCTTAGACGTTTGGACAACCGGAGGTTGGATGTCTTCTGTCCTTCCGTTATTAGTAGGAAGTTCCGTATCCGTTGTCTCCTCGGTTTCACGGTCGACTACGTTAGGAGGAAGAGAAGAAGACGAGGTAGTCGGAGCCGTGGGTCCCTTATATGAAATACCACTACGGGTCGTGATCGCTTTAACATCGCCCCTCGGGTTAGCGATCGTGTTGCTTGGGAGAGACGTAGTACCCGAGCCCGAGGGTCGATCATTTAAACGTTTCTTAATTTCAACCACTTCTTTAGCCAAAATTTCATGAGATTTTATTAAATTATGATTTTGAAGCATAAGTTGTTTAAGTATCTCATCCGAGGGCGGCGGATTTTGATTGAAATTTTGCCCTTGGTCATTGAAACCTTGATTTTTATTTTGAAAATTTCCATGATTTTGATGAGTACTTTGAAAATTTCCTTGATTATTTTGAAAATTCCCTTGATTCGGGCCTTGATTATAATTCCCTTGGTTTTGAAAACCCCGATTTTGATTAAACCCTTGATTTTGATTTTGAAAACCATGATTAGCTCGATTTTGGTTTTGATTGACTTGATTATTACGATTTTGCACATTCTGGTTTTGAGGCGGGTTATTAAAACCGGGTGGTCCAAGATAATTGTTGGAACGGAAGCTCAGGAGATTCCGATCTCCTTGGGGTTGGTAACCGTTACCACCCGTGTTTGCAGCATACACGCTCTCGTGAGCAAAGACACCGGTTGCCGGACACTCATAATACGGATGTGGACCACCACACGTTTCACAACTTTGATTCACAACATTAACGGTTTGAGAAGATTTTTCTTTTTCTTTGTCTTTGACGAGTAAACCGATTTGTTTGGTAAAAGTCGTAAGAGCGTTCATCATGTCGTCATTAGATTTGCTACTAGTACTCGAAACTTGGGTTTTGCATCTAGAACTCCTCACTTTCGCTTTGTTTTCAATGATAGTGAAAGCTTCTTGAGTGTTTCTAGACAACAAATTTCCACCCGTAGCAGAATTGAGAGAATCTTGATCAGCGGGATTCAACCCATTATAGAAAGTATCNCGAGTAAACCGATTTGTTTGGTAAAAGTCGTAAGAGCGTTCATCATGTCGTCATTAGATTTGCTACTAGTACTCGAAACTTGGGTTTTGCATCTAGAACTCCTCACTTTCGCTTTGTTTTCAATGATAGTGAAAGCTTCTTGAGTGTTTCTAGACAACAAATTTCCACCCGTAGCAGAATTGAGAGAATCTTGATCAGCGGGATTCAACCCATTATAGAAAGTATCGATCTGATGCAAGTCTGAGAACCAGTGATTAGGACATTTTTCTAATAAATCTTTGAATCGATCCCAAGCTTCGCTGAACAATTCATCAAAAGCTTGTTGGAATCGGAAAATTTGAGTTCGGAGATTAGAAGTTTTAGAAGGAGGATAGAAATGATTGATGAATTTGTTTGCTAGATCACCCCAAGTGTGAATCGAATTCGGGGGTTCTTTTTCTAGCCAAGTTCGGGCTGCTCCTTTGAGTGAAAAGGGAAACAATTTCATCTTAACCACATCATAAGGAACTTGATTGATCTTAATTGTTTCAGCAATGTCAGTGAAATTCCTAATGTGAACATAGGGATCTTCGTGATCAAAACCGTGAAAAGAGATACCCGTGATAAGATTGAGTAACCCGTGATTAATTTCAAATTGATTTGCGAAAATATCGGGAATCACGATGGCTCTCCTAACACCATGGAAGGGTGATTGGAGTTGTTCCTCCATCGGTCGTAAATCATGAAACGGTTGGGGTCCCACCGGAGGAACCCCGTTAGCACCACCCATCGGCGGGGGTCCCATATTTTGATCGTTAAGATTCATTTCCTCAACGGTTGGGAAATGAACACGATTCGTTTGTCGTATAACCCTTTCGGGATCGGAAAGTGGTGAAAGAAGACCGTTAGACGAAGAACGGGTGTTCATACACCAAAAAGANTATTTTTTTTAGTTTTTATTTAATTAAAAATGAATTAAAAACTTATTTTTGTGTTTTAATAAGTGATTTAAAATGCAAATGATTATGAAAAGCGATTTATAAACTACAAATTTAGTTTTAACAAATCTAAATTAACTGAAAATTATTTTTAAAATTAAAATGAAATTTATTTTTTTTTCTTTTTCTGATTTATATTTAATTAAAAAGGATAAAAAATGATTTAAAGACTAATTTAATTGAAAATAAATAGCAAAAAGACTTAATTAATTATGAAATTTTTCTGGAAATTATAGTTTAAATATTAAAACCTAGGAAAAATAACAATGACAGATTTCTAACCACTAATAAGCACAAAGGGCTAATAAGTAGTTAAATAAGCACTTAAAAATAAGCAAACAAGCAATTTATTGCACCAAACGCTCACACACAGTAGAAGCAACTTAAACTAGCATGAATTAACTCAGAACATACAAATAAGCTCACAGAACAAGACAAAAAGCACTGATTCAGTTTCAAGATTTGGACAGAAAACATGAAAAAGGGACCAACTATAAGCAGTGTAATGAGCACTTTAATAAGCCAATTACTGTGAGATTAATGGGGCAAAAGCAAGATCACCTAGGAGACAACACAAAAAACCAAAAAGCCTTAAATTTAACCTACCAATTGAAGCCTAATTGAGGCCAAGTTCAGCAGTGGAAAAAACTGGTGACAAGTAAATTATTGCAGAGTTGACTTTTAATTTACCTACTAAAGTTTGACTTAATCAAATTTTAACTGCTAATATGTATTCCTAAGTGTTGTTTGAACTTGTTTACATACTGAAAACACAATCAATACCAAAAAATGCATCAAGTGTAAAGTGATCAGATGAACAGTAGCATATTATTGCAGGCAGAAATGAGATAAACATGAAATTTTGACTTTTCTATTAAAGGTGCAAGTTTTACAATCTATCTAACTCTAATATGGCCAAAGTGAGATAACAATGCAGAAAAACAAGCAAACTAATAACTAGAACTAGCAAATCAACAATTAACCAAACACCTCTTCATGGGCCAGTTGCACTATGTTTATGAGATTTTAAAGCTTAAGCTACTGATTTTATGCTAGAAACCATTAACTTAAGCAGTATTAAAGCTATTGAAACACTAACAATCAACCAAGAACAGCTAGAACAATACAGAGTAGTTATGACTAAATAAGGCAGAAGGATATGGCACAAGCATTCAAAATCACATATTAGCATACCAAAATCGCCAAATAAGACCTATTAAACTAGATTAAACTAACACAAGCAGGTTTACACTAATAAAGCAGTAACTAGACAACAAATTGAGAAAATGCAATAAAAAGACTAAAAATATAAAATGAGAACTTACTAAGAGACCCTAGCTCAACAAGGGTTTCTTTTGAACTAAGCCTATCCATAATAGGCTTCAAATCACACCACAGGGACCACCAAACTTCACAGGAACACACCACAGGTACATGGATCTGCTCTGTTGACCTTGTTGACCAAGTAGAATTTTTGAAGCTTTTGATCTATTTAAACTACTAACAACCTCACAAGAGCTAGACAAGCTAATATGAGATGTAACCTACTGAAAATAGCTTGGATGCAAGCTAGTTTTAAGAAAGTAAAAATATTTTTTATATTTTTTATGTTTTTCTTATTATTATTTTTTTTGTTTTTATAAAAGATAAGTAAATAAACAAGTTAAAGTTTATAAAAGCTGTCTAATTGATCATAGAAAACTATTAAAACAGTAAAGAAGCTTATTCAATGTTTATTAAGCTAAAAAGAAAATTTATTAAATCACTAAGAACATGAAATTAAAACTTTAAATTAAGAATTTTATTAAGGCAACTGAGATTACATAAAACTTAAGCTAAAAATACATGAGAAATGAAATTGACAGCATTTTGGTACCCTAAAAACTACACACTCCAAATGGTGAAAACAGGGGTCCTTATATAAGCTTGAGAGGAGCTAGGGTTTAGCTGTGATGGAAGGGTCCAGAAGCTCATTTGTGGCCACTCATCTTCAATTCTTATCCAAATGACGACATCCCATCAGGTTATTAGCCATATGATGCAATCTTATCTTCATTCCACGTTGCTTCATCCAATCAGGGAGCTCGCAGGTGCCATGTAAGAGGAATTATGACAACATCCTCTGACAAGTCAGACCTTCCAGAAGGTGTCTAACCTCGTAATAGGAATCTTAAGTAAAAGTGATGAGGTGCAGGGTAAACCAGGGTGAAAGAGATGTACAGTAACACGCGCCCTTTGGTTATTATTCTTTTTTTTATTGCTCTTTGATTTTGGTGGGTTGGGTTTGGGGATACAAGTTTAGTAAAAAAGGTGGGGAGTGGGCTTGAGTGAGTTGCTGGGACTGTGGGTTTAGGATGTAGTTTGTTGGGTTTATTAGTGAAGTGGGTCTAAGGGATAATTTGGTTATTTGGTGGACCAGTTTATTAGTAGTAGTATTTATTGTATTTGGATAAATGGATCCGGTTTGTTTTAGTAGTAATAACCAAGGACCATAAGTGTCAATTCTGAAAATCTGAGGACCATAGCTGCCAATCTCCAATAATATTATTCCAAGGGCTCTTTTGCAACATTCTTTGATTGATGAGGGGTCAATGTTGTCTAATCTTCAAAATTGTACTTCAAGGACCAAAAATGACAACTCTTTGAAACTTGGATGGCCAAACATGTAATTTCTTCAAATTATGCTCAAGGGCTAATCTTGCCATTTTTGAAACTTTAGGGATCTCTTATGACCATATAAGCTTTTCTTTGACCACTTAGCTTCCCCGGCTTCGGCTTTTGACACTTTTCCAATTCTCGTCCTCGTTTTGTCATTTTCTCGTGATTTTTCGTCCTTTTCTTATAAATCCATACCTGCACATTCAAAAACACAAAAACACGAATATTTGGCAATTATGGGTTAGTTTTTGGTCTATTTGGTCGGGTTTTGGTCAATAAAAGGTATGTGAATTATCACATACCAAGACCCAACTGAAATTTTTGTTGTTGTTGTCTTATTGGGCGCCAAAATTTGTTAGTTATTATCTCTACACCCTTATAGTTATTGAAAGTTCCATTTTGACCCTTTAAATTTGTTTTTTCAGCTCAACAAATGTTAAATAATTGCGTAGTTGAAAGTTGAAACTTCAAATTCCTTTGTTGGAAAGACCAAACTACCATATGATAATTTCTTAACAAAAAAATAGTTTTGCCATGTGACTACCATCTTTTATATATAAAAAAAAATGCTAACATTTAACAATGTTCCAAGCCTTTAGCTTATTTCTTTATAAATTGATTTTAGTCATTATTTTCGAAAGTCATATTAATATGATATGGTTTTTACAAAAAAGAATCAAAATTAAATGATCTAATACATAAACTTGCTATTAAGACCATATCTAACATCGGACAAGGACATTTATATTAAGTCATTTGTATGTACATTTAAAATTTTGATATCAAGAGGCCTATTTTGAAATTTTCGCACAGGGCCCTCAAAATCCACGGGACGGCCCCGGTGGAGATGGTGACGGGTGTGGAGGTGGCGAGTGTAGATGGAGATGTTGATGGGTGTAGTGGTGGTGAGTGTTGATGGAGATAAGTGTGGTAGTGTTGATGTGGTCCGCCAGAGTTAGTGGTGGACCGGTGGCTGCCAGAAGTGGTGGTGGCCACCGGTTTGATGAGCGTGTGTGTGTGTTTGCATTTGTGGTTAAGACTTAAGATATAATAGAAAGTTAAACGTGATATTGTGTTAGTTAATTTCTAATTTGCTATGGCATGTAGATTTCATATTTTTATTTTATAAAATTCGTGAAAAGAAGAACGTACTGTTAACTTTAAGGGTCAATAACTAGTCAAACTAATGACCTTAAAAAAAGGAACAAACCCGAAATAGGTGTTTCGTTTTTGGACAGGATCCGAGACTTTTGAAAAAATTGGACTGAAAATGAAATAGGCAAATAACCACAAGGACCGAAATGTAATTAATTCTTTTCATTTTCTCTATTGTCATAAAAACTAAAGGTAAAAAGTTTTGCTTTCTAAATTATCTTAATTCAACAAATATGGCAAAATATAGTGATAGTATCGTGTTTTGTGATTAAATTTGACCAGGAAAGATGGGGTGTATGACATGGATGATAGCATTACAAGTTGATTCAAAAAGAGCCATGGCTTTTTGCCGGTAATTATGCATAGTGTGGTTTGGTTTCAGACCAAAAAGATGTCAAAATGTATTAACATCTTGTTTTAATGACTTGTTTGACTTTTTAAGGCCAAGTTAGGTATAAACTTATTATTTGCACTTGAAACGTATAAAATAAACTAACATAAAGTCGAAACGATGTTCGTAAGAGGCAATTGCATATATATTATTCCAAAGACTACAATTTACAAGCCAAAAATGCATGATCATTATAATCTAAATAAAAATGACCATTATTATACCTTTTTACTTATCATTTCTCGTAATTACAATATATCATCTAACATTTTTCATAAAAAACAAAATTGCTTCATTGAACACCAAAATGACACAAAAATATTGTTTCCCATAAATTTTTGTAAAGATCGTATCCTTATTTCTGGCCTACTGGGAATCATGTTAACATTCCACATGAAGATAATGTTTTAATTTCTTTCCAGCACTAAAATTGATTGCATTTAAAGGTCCATGTTAATGATCAAAAGTTTCAAGCATTAATTCATTTAAGAGTACATCTTTAACTCATTGAAAAATAAAATAATACTAGTAGGGTACCCGCCGCCGTAATAAATATTAACGACACCAAATATCAAGTAGCGTGTCTGCATGTCCATCACGTACAAATTATCAGTATCTCAAATGGTTAACGATATTTTATAAATTGCATAAAATTGTATTAAGCATTTTGGAACAATTGCTGCAATTATGTTTCTCTACAAAACAAAGTGGTATTAGCCAAATCAATCTAGGAAACCAATGTATATCTCTAAATTAAAACTGGAAATGGTATTTGAAACTTACATGTTTATGGATTAAAAACAAATATAGCTTGTTTTCTTGGGTGTCCTTCCGGACTCGAACGGCGTCAATGTGGTACCATAACCGATTTTGATACAGTTGGAAAAAAGTCAAAAAACAATCAATCGTGAAACAAAGATAAAACACCTACAAAAATAGTTCAACTTGGTCAACTTGACTTAAAAACAAAATAAAAGGCACGTAACAAAACAAAAGGCTCAAAGTCTATTATATCTTTTAGACAAAATTTCACCGTTCGTCACTAAAGTTGACGCGATTCTCGCGTTTCGTCCTTTTTTTTTATTTTTTTTTTATTATTTTTTTTTTTGCATTTTCGTCCCTGAACTCTTCAAATTTCGCGCGGTTGGTCCCTGGGCCCGCGTTTTGGCTAACCATGGTCAATTTGCTTGTTACACACCTTGTGAAGTTACTAAAATGCCCTTTCTTTTTATCTTAATTTACAAACACATATGAAGCCTGACCTTAGTGACCTACAGTTAACTTGTTGTGTTTGAATTTGATCTATTCATCTCAAATTTTCACAGCTCAGCAGTGGCTTTCATCACAACATTTGTTACGTTATTTGCTTTAGTCATCGCCATTACTAAAGATCTTCCTCATGTAGAGGGTAACCGAAAGTAAGTTCTGATATTTGTAACTCAAACTTTTTTCAGTTCCCCATGTATTGAACATCTATTATGGTATTATTATACATTTATTTCCAATCATCCATATATCACGTTTTCTAGGTTTGAGATCTCTACTTTCGCAACAAAAGTAGGAGTAAGAAACATTGGGTTACTAGGATCCGGGCTTCTGCTGATCAGTTATATTGGTTCCATCGCTGCAGCATTATACATGCCTCAGGTTACCACACCACAGTTTCATGCTTAGGGTTCCCTTGGGGTTAATGAAATGTAGGTGTCTCTATAGTAGAATGTTTGTCTGTGTTTACTTACTGGGGTTGGTGAAATGCAGGCTTTCAGGGGCAAATTTATGGTACCGGTACACACAGTGTTGGCTCTCTGTTTGATTTACCAGGTGTCTCTAATATCCCTAGCATTTCTCAGATCAACAGAACTACTTTTTAACTTGTGAAATTAAATAAATAGCTTGAACTAATGGTATGAGTATGTCATGCAGGCACGGGTAC
>LBNU01000713.1:157226-168342 GCA_014162995.1 Artemisia annua | reverse complement strand
TCTTCCCAATTTGTGCATGGAAGAAGATGCAAAGGCTGCATTAACATTCAAATTAAATGTTCTAATGCCTGTTTAGTTTCTTTTTGTTATAATTTTTTGCAAATTGTAACTTCCAATGATTAATAATTTTAACTACACAATGTTTAACTATTCTAACCATAATTTTTTTTGTTATATATACGGCTTATAAACATAATATCTATCTAAACACATCTAAACACACAAACAAACCCTAATTTGATTATGGCAGCCACACCGAATCTCGATGAGTTGAAAGCGGCAACAGAATCCGGCAAACTCGTTGATGCATTCAAACTATTGGTAATGCATGATAAAGCCGAAGAGGAGAGTTTAATCGCGCGTTTGGGGGAGGATAGTAGCCAATTGAGGGCGGTGATTGAAATGAAATCGCAGACAATTGATGAAACAGCTCTTTCATACACTCGTTTCAATGTGCTGGCTGCAACTGCTCAAGATGTTCTGCTTGAGATACAACTCAAGGACCGCAGGAAGCTTGACCTGTTGTCTCAGTTGTTGATTCTTTGTCGTGAAAGCTTGCAGGAGAAGGAGGGGTTTTTGGAGCAGCTGGATGATGCTGAAGATTCTGACGATGAAGATTAGTTCGTGTGTGGCAGTGTCTTTTGTGTTTTGATTTATATTTATCTATCTTGAATGGAAATGACATGAATGTATCATGTATGAACTTATTTTATGAATGAATGGAAGTACTGATCTTTGTATCAGTTTAGTTTTAATTATTGTTTAATCTTTTTATTTTATTAAAAAGGGTAAAGGTAGTGTTTCACTTTATTATTTTACATATCTCTTTCACACACTCAAATAAAACACACACAGTGAGATCTCAAAATCCGATTTAGGGTTTCGAATATTACCCAAAATTAATCAATGTAAATATGAAACAATCAAATATTTATGAGGGCTATAATAAAGGATTCGATTTTCTAATGATTTATCCTAATATCATGAAATTAAAGTGTTTATGTTTCGATTCGATTTAGAAAATGAGGGTTTGAAGTTTTTTTGAGGAATTGATTAACTGACGGGTTGTGGTTGGTGGGGTGTTTTGTGGTGGCTTGTGCTTGTGGTGGCGATGCTAGTTATGGATTAGGGTTTTGGTTTTGATTGTGTTTGCATGGCGGCATTAGTTATGGATTAGGGTTTTGGGTTTTGATTGTGTTTGCGTGGTCACTGTGGGTGGAGAGGAGGTGTTTTTTCCCTGGTGGGATTATGAGATTAGTTTTTGGTTTTGATTCTGTTTGCGTGGTCATGGTGGCTGAAGGAGGAGGTGTTTTTTCCCTGGTGGGATTATGAGATTTTCCGTATACGTGGTGGTTACTCCATCGTCAATGATGGTAGCTATCAAGGGTGATAAAATTTATTATTTGTTTTTGAGGGGACTGGTAATGTCGGTGGGGATGGAAGCTGTGTATTGATTATACATCGGTGGCAAAAGATTAAGGTGTGGAATAAGGAGAGGTTGGGAATACGTTTGCGGTTGCAGAATGTTTTTCCGCTGATGTACTTTGGTGGCTTGGAATGCGTGCTCTGTAACACCTCTCAAGCTATCTCTTAGGTTTTTTTGTTTAGGATTTGTTAGGATTGTGGAGGTTGTATAGTTCAAGGGATTTAAGAAGTTGTGGGATTTACTTGTGATTGCAATTTGTGGTGATATAAGGAGGTAGTTTATTAGTTTGTTCTATTTGCGTTTGTTCTATTTGTGTTGCTTGGTCTTGTCTTGGAAGTAAATCCAGTGTATGGAAACTTGCAGTCTTGTATAAATGTGACAATTTTCATGTGCTAATGATCTAAATTTTGATATATGTAGCTAGTTTTAGCTTAATCGAAATTATGTTATGGAGCTAATATAAATTTTTAGGTTTTTTGAGTGTAGTTTAGCAAACCTTTATTTCCACTATTTGATGATTTAACTAATTGCCTGTTTAGTTAGTTTCATAAAGTTAGGAAAATATTTGTTGCCACATTCATGTTGACATTGAATAACAGAGAAAAAGTCGAATATTAACTGAATGTCTTTATTAGATATCATGTTGGAACATTTGATGGGTGCTCAAACACTCATCATTTTTGGTCAAATCTGAAACGCAAAACATCTGAAAACACGCAAAAACGCATCAAAATGTAGAAAATACCCAAGGATCGTGTTTTATGTGTCTCAAATGCAAAATATTTAAAAACAAATGAAAAACGAACAAAGTTTGCATAATTGGCAGTTTCAGTCCCCCAACTTTCAAAAATTGGCAAAACTAGTCCCTGGAATTCAAAATTTTGGAGTTTTATCATTCAAGGTCCCTGAAATATTTTAAAATGTCAAAAATGGTCCTTGAATGATTCTTTGGGCAAATTACAGTTTTGGTCCCTGAACTTTGGGAAATTTACAAAAATGGTCCTTGGGATTTTAAAAAAATGCAAAAATGGAATTTATGGTCCTTGTGTTATTGATGATTGGCAACATTGGTCCTTGTGAATACTTTGGGAAGTGTGCAACATCAGTCCCTTATGTTTGGTCAAATTGCATAAATGGTCCTTGTGTTATATCTACAACCAAACGGCCCTTTGTGTTATTAATAGCCCAAATCCAATCCATAACAAACACAAACCAACCAAAGCCCATTCCAAGCCCCCTTTTATTTATCCCTGGCCCAATTAAATCTCAGCCCAACTCCCCTTTCATAAAAAACTCTCCCCCCGTTATAACTCTTCCCAGTCAAACCCAGGGTCATCCTCCCCCTTCCTCCTTTCCCACGTGCTCTGCAACCCAGTACCACCACCATGCTTCCACCTCAGCTGCACCACACCTTTTCCCACCAACCTAAGCTACATTCCAAAGGGAATTTATTGTTTCCTCCTCCCCTCCAAGTTATCCAGAAAAGTGGGTACAAGTCTTTGGCGCCAAAAAGTGATTCAAGGGCTAGGATCAAAGAAAAGCCATCCAAGGGCTGGAAAGTGGTGGGAAATAGGGATCCAAAACCCTAATTGACACCTATATAAAGAAAGAGAAGATGGAGCAGTAAAGGGTGTAATATGTTTTAGTTAACTTTTTATGTCGTTTTTTATTTTAATGTTGTAAACCCTAGCTTTCATTTGTATTTCCAAGTATTCCAGAATGTTTTGAACTCATTTCACTAATAAAATCAAAGTGTTTTGTTCAAAGTTTGAGTTTGTGCATTTTCAATAGAAATTTCATGTTAAGCTTATAGTGTTAGAAATTGTTATTTAATGATCATTTAAGCTCATTTCAGCTTATTAGTAAGCTTTCAAAAGCCTCCAGATAATCTAAATTAGTTTAAGATAATTAACTCAAAAATATAAAATTAGTAGAAAAATAAAAAAAAATCAAAAAGATGAAGAAGAAGAAGAAGAAGAATGCAATGAAGAATGGAGTTGGTTTAGAACCTCATGGGAGGTATATAGGATGTTCTATGGTTCTTGGTTATCAGATGCTTCACACGCTTGGATGACAAGTAGGCTTTGCTCAAAATTTTAATCTTACCTTGTGATTCTTTATTAATGTTGTTATTAGTTATTGATTTGTGTTTCTTTCAATCTGTTTTAGCTTACTTTAACTTAGTTAAGTGATTAGGATTGCTCATTTAGTGGAGTACCTGTTTAATCTTTGAAAACAGTTGCAATAAGGGGTGTTTGGATCAAGCTTGTTAACTGAGTTGTTGTTGTTGTTGTTAGTTGTTAAGCTTCATTGGTTCTTTGTTCTTAAGTCAAAAACAGTCCAATTCAACCTTTTACTTAGTCATTTACTTGGAAAAAGTCAAAAATCCCTTTTGATTAAAACTCACTGTTGACTGTCAAGAATTTGGACCTGCACAATCTTCATTTGGATGCTAATCTTGTTAAACTTTTTAGAAATCCTCTCAATTTATCCTAACACAACATTTTCAGTAAGATTTGACCATTAGAATCTCACAAAAGTCAAAATTGTTCAAGAATTTTCAAAAGTCAAAGTTTCATGTGCAGAAAAATGGGACAGATTTCTAAGGCAAATTTAGAATTCAATAATGGTTGGAAATAAACAAAAATTGTTGTTCTGGGATCTTTGGTTGCTTGTGTATCCAAAACAAAAAGAAATTTTGAATTTGGAAATCATTTGCTAGGGTAGAATTAGTCCCAAAGTGGACTGTTTGAGCATCCTTTTGCCCTGACCCAGGAACTGACCATTTTGATTTGTCCTTAGACTGCTCAATACTGGTTCAAATAGTGAAAACTTTGTTGTTTTGAATAGCCCCTTAGGTAATCTTTAGGATTTAGGTTTTATTTTTCACTAGACTGCTTATCTAGTGCTTATTTAGTAGCAAATCTTTGGCTTATTTTTCTGAACTGCTGTTGCATACTCAGTATATACTGAATGGATTGGTTTCCTGTGTTCTTCATATATTGTTGTTGTTAATCTAGTTGCTGTTTATAGTTGTTATTAGTGTAGTTTGTTGATTCGTTGAAGCTTTTGTGAGCTTGAGGCTTATTTGAGCTTGTTTTAAGCTTATTTGAGTTCTTGTTTGGCTACTGCTTATGCTAGATCCTGTACTTGCTGTTCTTGTTATTGTTCATGTTCTTGTTGATTATTTGTTGTTGTTTTGCTGCCTGTTATTGTTCTGATTAATCAAGCTCACAGCTTGTTTAAGCTATTTGGCTTGTTGGTTTGAATTGGCAGAAACAAATAGAAAAAGAAACAAAATGATTGAAATTTATTTTTGATCTCAAATCTATGTCCAAATCAAGAATTTGCTTAAGGATTTGTTGTTGGTATTCTGTTTTCAAAAGAATTTTTAAATTTGTGTTTGTGTGTGAGTAATAGTTTGAGTTGTGTGTAATCATTGAACAAAGAAAGAAAACTAAAAAATAAATAAATAAATAAATTTTGCAAAAAGCCAAGGGCAGGATTCGAACCTGTATCCCTTGGCTCACAACAGAACAAACACAACACACACACTTTAACCATCTGCGCCCTAGGGACTTTCATTTTATACTTCCCTTATTTTTTATTTAACCCCCTTTTATCCTTTTTGCTTATTTGGCTTATTTGCTTAATTTCTGCTTATTTGTGTACTGTACCACCATCTTGTATATTTTTCTTAGGTTCTAATTAACTTGTAGTATTTATTAAAAAAGTTTCAGAATTTTTAGTTGGTTAGATTAATTATTAGGATTTAATTTAGTCTAATTAGTATTTAATTCATAATAAATAGAATTTTTGTTAAAAAATTAATTTTCTTTTTTTTCCAAAATTTTCTTTTGTCTTTTAGTGCGTTAGAAAATTATTTGTAGGACCGTAGGACCTTCCTTGCTTAGAATTTACTTTTTATTTTACACGTTTACGTTTTATTTTATTTAACTTTCGCGTTTTAAGATTTTAAGCATTTTTAGGTAATTTGCTTTCCCGTATTTGTTCTCATAGCTTGTTTAAGCTATTTCATTTATATTTCCTTAGCTCACTCACTCAAAGCCCTATTCCTGTTCAAAATCACTCGATCACAAGTCGTTTTAATACCATTCACACCTCGTCGGGACATAACGACCCGGGGATATTCTATACTCCTTTGGATCATTGCATTGAGCCCTAAATGGCTTGACTTTTGTTGACCAAATCCTTGGTTGACTTTAGTTGACCGTTTCTGGGCCAATCAAAATTTGGCGCCGCTGCCGGGGAGGCGTGTCGCGTGTCTTAAACGTTTTGCAGCATCGTGTTTTTGAAACACAACTTGTGTATATCGTCTATCCTTTGTATATTTACCATATATCGTATTTTCATCTTTCAAAAACGTAAAAAACACAAAAATATTTTCTCTTTGTTTCTAATATATATAAAAGAAAAAGAAAAAGGAATACTTGTCACCAAGTATTCAACAAAAACGAAAAATATAATAAACATCCTCCGTCTTCCGTTGAAGGAGGGCGGTTGTANCGTATTTTCATCTTTCAAAAACGTAAAAAACACAAAAATATTTTCTCTTTGTTTCTAATATATATAAAAGAAAAAGAAAAAGGAATACTTGTCACCAAGTATTCAACAAAAACGAAAAATATAATAAACATCCTCCGTCTTCCGTTGAAGGAGGGCGGTTGTAAACCATTCCCAAATAACAACAACAGAAAAATAATCGTGAAATCAGTTGTTACCCGATTAGCTTTTAAAGCAAAAAGGTGTCGATTGGTTTTGTTTCTAGTGCATGCGCACTCGTTCTTCTAGGTCTACGAGCCCATTTCGTGAGCTTGTTAAGATTCCTCGAAGACGACGTAGACGTTCTGCACCCGCTGTCGAATCCGAAATTCGTACTGTTTCTACCACTTCTGTCGTCATGGCAGATCTTCCTATGAGTGAGCTTCTCCAAGCACCCATCGAGGGTTACGGAGATGCCATTGTTGTTCCAGCCATCGTGGCTGATAGTTTTGAGCTCAAGACCGGGTTACTGAAT
The DNA here is from genome assembly GCA_014162995.1 of Artemisia annua. NCBI lineage: Eukaryota > Viridiplantae > Streptophyta > Magnoliopsida > Asterales > Asteraceae > Artemisia > Artemisia annua. Next base: position 161,878 of record LBNU01000713.1, on the reverse strand, counting down.
CTTGTGACCCAAAGTCAATTCTTTGGTTTTGAGCGGGACGATCCTCATACTCATATTCGATGGTTTAACAAGATCACATCTACCATCAAATACAAGAATGTCCCATCTGAGGCAATCAAACTTCTTCTCTTTCCATTCTCCCTCGAGGGACAAGCCCGGATTTGGCTTGAAAAACAACCCCCTCGTTCTATCGAAACATGGGAGGATTTAGTCAAGAAATTTGTGAATGAATTCTATCCTCCTTCCAAGACCACGAGTCTTAAAAATGAGATCATCAAGTTCACTCAGAAATTTGATGAATCATTTAGTGAGTCGTGGGATCGTTTTAAGGAATTGCTTCGCAAATGTCCTCACCATGGTTTTTCTGAGTTGATGCAACTCGATACTTTCTACAATGGTGTGAGCCAAGCTGATCAGGATTCTCTTAATGCCTCCGCGGGAGGTAATTTCCTGAGTAAAACAACAAAAGAAGCTTTAGCGATCATCGAGAACAAATCTAAGGTCCGCACTACACGAAGCAAACCGGTTGTTTCCCAAGTGAGTGTTGGTCCTTCTTCTTCATCGCCCGTGAGTCAGTCTAGCACCGATGCTAAGATTGACAAACTCACGGAAGCCATTCAAGCTTTGGTTCTCTCCAACCAAAAGAAAGTCTCTTTTCCACAAACTTCTTCTCCTGCTGAAGTTAAAAAAGTGGAAGTCTGTGTTACCTGTGGTGGCCCCCACGCATATTACAATTGTATGGCCACCGATGGTAACCCCTTTGAAGCTAATGCGATAGCTGGTCCTTCCAATCATGGAAGTAACCAATTTCGTCCGCCGATGGACCCGAACTATCGTCCCAACCACTACCCTGGACCTCCCGGTTTTAATCAAAATCAAAATGTTCAAAACCGTAACCAAAATTTCCAGAACCAAAACCGAACGAACCAAGGTTATCAAAACCAAGGTAATTTCAATCAAGGTCATGGTTACCACAATCAGAACCAAGGGTTTCAAAATCAAGGTTTCCAAAACCAAGGAAACTTTAACCGAAACCAAGGTCAGGGTCATTCCAATCAAGGGAATTTTCATGGAAATAATCAAAATCAAGGAAATTTTCAGAACCAAGGTCCAAACAACCGAGGTCAAAATTTTCCTACTCAAACTCAAGCTATTGTTCCTACCGGACCGTCATCTGATGAGTTGTTGAAACAATTCATGAAATCCCAAGAGGAAATGAATCGGTTATTGGTCAGCCAGATTTCTGAGATCAAGAAGTCTTTAAATGATCGACCCTCGGGCTCAGGACAACTTCCGAGCAACACGATCGCTAACCCGAGGGGCGATGCTAAGGCGATCACAACCAGGAGTGGTGCTTCATATGATGAACCCGCGATTCCTACTACCTCTTCTTCCTCTCCTCCAAAGGTAGTGGAACGCGAGCCTGAGGCGACAAAGGACAAAGTGCAAGTTACAAGCCCACAAAGTACAGCACACGTCCATCCTCAGGTTGTACCAAAAACAAAGCCAAAGCCGGGAGTCGTCTTTGAACCTCCAGTAACTCCGGCTGAGGACCCTAAATCCAAAACTTCTATTCCTTACCCATCACGCTTGAATGAACAAAAGCTCCGAGAAAAAGCAAGTCATCAAATGGATAAATTCTTTCAGATTTTCCAAGAATTACACTTTGACATAAGCTTCTCGGATGCTATCCTTCTGATGCCCAAGTTTGCATCCACACTCAAACACTTGTTAAGTAACAAAGAAAAGTTGTTTGAAATGGCAAAAACTCCGCTTAACGAGAACTGCTCAGCAGTTTTGTTAAAGAAGCTTCCCGAAAAGCTTGGAGACCCTGGGAAATTTCTCTTACCTTGTGTATTCCCAGGGATGGTTGAATGCTTTGCCTTGGCCGATCTTGGCGCAAGCATTAACCTGATGCCTTATTCAGTGTGGAGGAGACTTTCTCTTCCGGAACTCACTCCTACATGCATGACTTTAGAGCTTGCAGATCGTTCGATTTCTCGTCCTCTTGGCATTGCTGAGGACGTATTCGTGAAAGTAGGAAAGTTCCAATTCCCAGCTGACTTTGTGGTTGTCGATTTCGATGCTGACCCACGGGTTCCTCTAATTGTTGGACGAGGATTCCTGAGAACGGGTCGAGCTCTCATTGATGTATTCGAGCAAGAAATCACATTACGTGTGGGTAATGAAGCTATTACCTTTAACCTTGACCAAACTTCGAGGTACTCCTCAAATTATGACTCTGAATCGGTTAACCGAATAGATGTCATTGATGTTGCTTCAGAGGAGTACGCTCAAGAAGTTCTTGGTTACGTTCATAATTCTTCGGGTGGTGATTCCACTCCATCTTCTCATCCTATAATTTCCGACTCTTCCCCTTCTCTCACTCCGTTTGAGGGAAGTGATTTCCTTTTGGAAGAGGTCGAAGCTTTTCTCAAAAGTGATTCAGTTCCAGATGGAATTGATAACAATGAGATTGATCTGGAGGGAGATCTTCTTCTCCTCGAGAAATTGTTGAATCAGGACAATTCTCCTCCCCTCCCTCCCGTAGAACTTCATAATGAGGAAATCAAGTCAGTTGAGAAAACTGAAGAATTTCCCGAGGTCGAACTCAAGGAGTTACCTCCTCATCTCGAGTACGCATTTTTGGAGGGTGATGATAAATTGCCCGTCATAATTGCTAAAGACTTGAGTGTGGAGGAAAAATATGCTCTCATAAAAGTCTTGAAATCACACAAGCAAGCAATTGCTTGGAAACTCTCCGACATCAAGGGTATTAACCCTGAATTTTGTACTCACAAAATTTTAATGGAGGATGACTTCAAGCCGACAGTCCAACATCAGAGACGGGTAAATCCAAAAATTCATGAGGTTATCAAACAAGAGGTTCTTAAACTTCTTGATGTCGGATTGATTTATCCCATCTCAGATAGTCCTTGATTTAGTCCCATTCACTGTGTTCCAAAAAAGGGTCGCATTACTGTTGTCACAAATGAAGATAACGAGTTGATTCCAACTCGATTGGTTACTGGGTGGCGAGTCTGCATTGACTATCGCAAATTGAATGAAGCCACCCGTAAAGATCATTTTCCTCTACCCTTCATGGACCAAATGCTCGAGAGATTGGCGGGGAATGAGTACTATTGTTTCCTCGATGGTTTCTCGGGATATTTTCAGATCCCCATTGATCCTCAGGATCAAGAGAAGACCACCTTTACGTGCCCTTATGGAACATTTGCTTATAAACGTATGCCTTTTGGATTATGTAATGCTCCGGGCACGTTCCAAAGGTGCATGATGGCTATATTTTCCGATATGATCGGGAAAACAATGGAGGTCTTCATGGATGACTTCTCGGTCATTGGGGATTCCTTTCAGACATGTCTCTCCCATTTGGAAACTATGTTAAAACGGTGTGAAGACACCAATCTTTGTCTAAACTGGGAGAAGAGCCATTTTATGGTCAAAGAGGGCATTGTCCTCGGCCATAAGATTTCCAAGAACGGGATTGAGGTTGACAGAGCTAAGGTTGATGTCATTGCTAAATTACCTCATCCCACTACCGTCAAAGGTATTAGGAGTTTTTTGGGTCATGCCGGATTTTATCGTAGATTTATTCAAGACTTTTCCAAAATCGCCCGGCCTATGACCCATCTCCTCGAGAAGGATGCTCCTTTTATCTTCTCACCCGAGTGCGTAGAAGCTTTTGAAACATTAAAGAAAAAGCTTACTGAGGCACCAATTCTTGTTGCCCCCGATTGGGACTTGCCATTTGAGCTCATGTGCGATGCAAGTGATTTTGCTATCGGTGCAGTCCTGGGGCAACGCAAAACCAAACACTTTCAGCCAATCCATTACGCAAGTAAGACCATGACCGAAGCTCAAACACATTACACCACTACGGAAAAAGAATTATTAGCCGTGGTGTATGCGTTTGAGAAGTTTCGGCCGTATTTAATCTTGACCAAATGCGTAGTGTGTACGGATCACTCGGCTCTAAAATACCTCTTTGCAAAACAAGATGCAAAGCCGAGATTGCTTCGTTGGGTTCTCCTCCTACAAGAATTTGATATCATTATACGTGATAAAAAAGGAGCTGAGAACCTAGCTGCTGATCATCTATCCCGATTGGAGAACCCACACCAAGATGTTCTCGAGAAAAATGAAATAAATGAAACATTTCCTCTCGAGACATTAAATGCGGTTGCTTTTCGTGGAGATTCTACTACCCCATGGTTTGCCGATTTTGCAAATTACCATGCGGGTAACTTTGTGGTGAAAGGGATGTCGTCCCAACAGAAGAATAAGTTCTTCAAGGATGTTAAACATTATTTCTGGGACGACCCCTACTTATTTAAGATCTGTGCCGATCAAGTCATCCGGCGGTGTGTTTATGGGTAGGAAGCCACTGAAATTCTCAAGGCTTGCCATGCTGGTCCCACGGGGGGCCACCATAATCCAAACTACACCGCCAAAAAGGTGTTTGATTCCGGTTTCTACTGGCCCACGATTTATAAGGATGCCCAGGAATTAGTCAGATCCTGTGACGCTTGTCAACGTCACGGGAATATTTCACAAAAGAATGAAATGCCACAAAATGCAATTCAAGTTTGTGAAATCTTTGACGTATGGGGCATCGATTTTATGGGGCC
>LBNU01000713.1:133025-151216 GCA_014162995.1 Artemisia annua | reverse complement strand
TGTATTCTCAGGTTTAAGGCGTTAGCTCACTAATTGAGGGCGCTTGGCAAAGGGCATGGTTATAGGCGACTCTGATGAACATTTGGGACTACTACTACGATTATTTTATGGGCCTATTTCCGCACTATTTTTATATCATATAAACTTTATGTCTTACATGACAACTTTTATTTTATATTAATGAAATAAAAACCATTCTTTGTGCCTTGTGTTGTGATACCAATTTAGTAGCACCCCAATGCATGTATGCTTCCGCTAGACCCAAATTTTGGGGGTGTTACATTTAGCAATGAATGAAGTTGTTGATGTTCAACCATACTCTTCTTCATATCATAATCCAACGCTTCTCTTATGAGATGGTTGTCCAATTTGGTTAGTAACTTTGGGTTAGGTAGGGGCAGATCCTTGAACTCTGCTAAGGATTTCCCATTCCTATTTAACAACTCTTGGATTTCTATCAAACAATAGTTTTGAAGTTGTTCATCCGTCAACTGCAACTCTGGATATTTGAAAATTTTCCGCTTCTTATGTAGGATATCCTCTGAGAGGATCTGCCAGTTTTCTTCCCATAATTTTATAGGCCTGCTAACGTCACAAAACAACAAAATTGTGACAAACATGTCACGTAACTGTGGTCCAAATGCCCATACACTTGCTTCTGATATAGCATGCTTCCACTCTGTGTCATCATTTAATAGTCCATATGCAAAGCATGCTTCCTTGAATGTGGAACATAGCCTATCGTTGACAGTCATGAGTTTTTCAAAACTTTCAGGCCCTCTGACAATGTTCAACAACATTCTAAGATAATATCGTTCTCCAGAAGCCGGGTGCGAGTAATGAATTCTTCCAATGCTTTTTTGAGTTTTCCTTTCTTTCCACATTTTGTCTTTCTCATGCCACACATAATGCATTGGTATCTCAGCATATGTGTATGATTTAGCATTTGTATCACGCTTATTTAACTCAAACCAATCAGTGAACATAGTTATGTCGATCCCTTCCCTTTGAATTAGCGCAGGTAAGTTTTCTGAGTCACGTATGGTGACTGCGTTTTGATTTGGCAAGTGGTAATTCAGCCTCATGACTGATGGGTATGAATAGTGTATGTCAAAGGACAACAAACGCCATACCGCCTCACACGGAGCCAAGAAGCGACAATTTAAATAATTTTTTATTTCGTCCACCTCCAAAACCTGGCCATTTGCCAAATCACCATCGTTCCGTACATTCTCTTCTATAACAATTGTAGCTCGGTCAGGCCCTTTATTTAAGTACTTAAATAAGTACTTAATTGCCTTTGATCTGTTGCACCATTCTACATTAATGTGTGCTTGGTACTTGAGGAGTAGATAACGATTGTGTGGAACAACATACCTGTTATTGTATTTGAACTTTCCTTTTATATGTTGAGCGTTGTTATTCCTTCGACGATAAATAGCGTAACCATCACCATCGACTATTGTCTCTTCCACAAAAGGTTTAGGGAAATGTTTTGAACACTTGCCCTCAACAGTACATGGTGCGTTTTTAGCATCTTGCCCGCAAGGTCCATGTAACATAAATTCGGTAACTACTTTATACCCTTCTGGATCGCTTGTTTTACATGGTATTTCTGCTCTAATAATGTCATCTATCTCGGATGGGGTTTTGCATTTCAAGTCCTCTTCTAGCCACAGTAGGATATGTGCGTGTGGTAGGCCACGTTTTTGAAATTCTATCACATACACAACTGAAAGACATTAAGTAAAGTGTAAGTTGATAATCAAATTTAGTGTATATAACTGTAGATATATTGCCATTATGTTTCAAGCACTATTACCTGCTCGTGTCTGTCCGAAAATATGGTGCTTTGTAAGATCGTCCAACATTTCAGTAAGTTTAATCTTGAATAAACGGGTTGCCACTTCTGGACGGTCAATACCTTTTTGGCCCGGGATGTGCTTTAACATCTCAGCAATCTCGGGCCATTTTGGATTGGCGGTAAAAGTGATGAATAGGTCTGGATTTCCGTAGGTTCGACAAATAGCCATAGCATCTTGGTAATTTTGCATCATATACCTTGGACTTCCTATAAAAGTTCTTGGTAGAATGATTCGTTTCCCGATGCCTGCTGCACTTGTATCACCTCTTGTTACAGCATCGCACAGGTTATGATATAGATCCACACGTAACGTATCTTGATTTTTCCTAGTCCATTTAAGTCTTTGCTCCTCAACAGCCGTGAATGCATCTACCAGGTATTGTTGGAACAAACGACCACCTCTAAGCAAGGTAGTACCTTGGTTATTTCGTTGCTGTATTACGTATGAGTAATATTCTTTCATTGTGACACAATCTCTTTTGGTCTTGCGGGTGCCCGTGTTGTTATGGTACTGTATCTTCTCATGAAATCCATCCTCTCCGTATGGAAATAATAATGGATATTGGAGAGCCATGTATTCTGGGTGAAGCTCAGATATACGCTTCAAACCTTCATTCTTGTTACTTATAATGATATCCCTCGTGGGAATGCCATCACCAAAATCGTTAGTAATGAGAGCAGCTATTTCGGGAACAGTCGGGGCGTTGTATTGCCGTGTAGCACTACGACCACTCAGGAGATGTAGCTCAAACTTCGCTGAATTCTGGGACTCACACCAATCCCTGGCCATTCTAAACGCCTTGGCAATTGAACTTGATTGATCGAACATTTTAATCAATCTTGCTACTATCTTTTCGTCTACCCCCTCAGCATTTTCCTTGCCTATAAAAGCTCCAATCCGGTTCTTCACTTCACGTCCAGTATCAAAGAAGTATAGCTGTGCATATTTGGGTTGTGTACCCTGCGCAGGGAGAAGAGAACCTATTCGATGATAGCTTTGGCCGTTTATTCTAAATGTGTATGGTCCTCTGCCTGTGTTTACCGAATTATCTATTCTTGCCCCAAAAGATGTGTAGCAAAACATACCATTATAGACTCTAATCTGTTCTTTGAATCTTAATGATGCAGGGTTATTATAGTCCATTAGTTCCTTTAGAGGCGAAGGTGCTTCATTAAATTTTGGAAGAAGAACTTTACCGCGTTGGCAACAAAGAGAGAACATTGGGTTGGTTGCACTATTTCCTTTCCGGCATCTCTCTTCATACCACATAAGAGCCTTGCAATTTTGACATTCAAATGACGGAGGTCCAATATTATGGTAAACGACAGCAACACCTTGTAAAAAGGGGTAAACTTTTTCTTTAAGAATAAATTATGTATCAAATCACATGCTGCAAGATTTATAGTTTGTGTATTTACCTGAGGATGAAAATGCAGCTCTTTCTTGGGTTTTTCTTGTTGCACGAAGATAGCTTGGACCTGCAAGAAGCACCGCATTGGTAATTAAAAATTGTATGAATTGAAATGTTTGTCATATGAATAACATTTAGTAAGAGGAATTTAGTTTTCTCACGATTCCATTAAGTTATCACCTGATGATCTTCTTTTTTTGTATTCAAATGGACTTTTGGAAGTAGAAGGCATTTGACTCAAAGGCAAGTTTGTTGAAGTGTCCAGTGTCGTTGAGGCTTCACCTAACAAATGATGTTGTAAAGGCATGATCACAAATGAATCAGGTATGCACATGTTCTAATTTTTTTTTGTATTTGTATACATCAAATAAAAGTTGGTGTGGATGTTTACCGGTAATTGCTCCGCCAAATTCTGTAAGCTTTAAACCACAATAGCTTTGTAATCGTCCATGCTGGCTGACAAATGTTTTTGAATAAATTAATAGTGAGTTGTGCAACATTCCTGATAGTGACGGAATTCCTTTATTTTGTTCTTGTGAACCTATAACACATGAATAAATATGACTTTAGTCAAAGAAATACTTTTTTGTAAATCAATTGGAATGGTGAAAATTATTTGTTGACTCAAACCTTGCGACATCTTTTAAGTAGGAAGTGAAAACTACATACAAATATGTTTATGTCTGTATAACTCCTGAAAGATGGTTGCAACAAATGTATAGAAGTAGGTCAATCCATTTTCTGTTTGTATAAGAGAGTGGATCAGGATAATACAAAGAGTAAATAATTTGTGTAACTGATGCGTTTATGACACATAGTATTATCTTTGGTTCTTTAAAATTCCTAAAATTGAATAAGTTACGGGTTAATAATGGAATGCTTTTACCTGTTTATCTGCCAATTAGTTAATAAGAATCTGTAATTAGTGGCATAGTTATTGTGATTTAATCAATAAAATTACTTTTAGACATTTAAGTTGTATATGGGCTTGTAGACTTAACGTAACAATGTTCTTCAAGAATGAGAATTATTGACGGGTGTTGGTATACTTGGATTTTACATGACATTCCATTGCTGTAAAAAACTCTCACCTAGTATCATCTTTTTCAATTTTGTATGACACATCCTACCAAACATGCTTAGTAACCATTATTGTATTTAATATTTATGTTGAAGCAGAACTGTTGCGAAAAATTACCATGGTTTGGTAGCATGATACATTAGTCTTTAGAGTTTGAAACTATTTCATGAAATATTCCAAGAAATCTGCCAATTTTGCATATAGTACAAAATGCGTGTAAAGTTTATTTCTTGGTGGGGATGTTCTACAGGTTACACGGGTAAGTTTTAATATTGTAGTATTTGTCACATAAAAATGAACAGTTGAAATATGCTTGCATAGAGATGTTCAGATAATAGTAGCTTGATCAATATTTAAAAACCATTATTGTTTGATTATGTGATTCAAAACACGGATCCTAACACATCAGATTATAGATAACGACTATAGGGGAAATGCTTAAAAAATACGGCTAAACATTGTGATTTATTGATTAAGCGTCTTCTCCCGGTTCTTGTTCATCAGAGTCGCTAACAAATCCAGTGTATATCTCTTCATATCCTGTGTAGTTGGTAGGATATACGATCTGTAATGGCTCCACATCCGATGGTGTTGGGCAAGCTAGTGACAATTCCAAATTGATAGTTTCTTTTTTTTGGTGTCTTTGTTGGTGTTTAGCTTTGAAATATCTTTGTCTGAGGCGTCTGGTGCTATCACGAACTGGTAAATTCGGGTTTTCTTCCAGTTGTTTTATTTCTGCCTTCAGTCCTGCAATTATTTCTTGAATGTTCCCATATGTTTCCGCACTTGCATGCTCAGCCTGTAATGAAAACCATTATTTATAGAATTAAATTCATGAGTTTAAATATCATATTTTCTATGAAACTGTGTATAAAGAGTAAGTGTCATATGATTACCAACCTGAAAAGCGATAACCATTTTGTGTAGACTCTTTAGCTTAGGATATGGCCAACGTTCAATACCAACCTGACGGCACTGTTTTTTAAAAACAGTTAGCCCAACATTAAGTCGTTTTGCAGCCAAGCCTATGGGCATATGAAAGTACTGCGACATAGTCTCCCTGCTAGTTGACATTAGTTTAGATTGTAGATAGGAGTGAACTGTGTGAGAATAAACAGCTGGATATGGGTAGATTGTTGAAATAAGCTGCCTTATAAAGACCTTTTAAAGCTTTTGATTTGCCCTGCTATTAGAAAGTCATATGTAACTTCCAATCTCCCATAAAATAAATTTATTATAGATTTATGAGAATTTTTATATCTGTTATTAGTGTTGATTGTTACAAACTGCCTTTTCATGATCCAAACCATTTATTATTATATATATTTTTTTAGTTGCTATAAGGATTTATACCAACAACTTAAAATGTTAATTGTTGATTGAATGAGATTACATAAATTCAAGAAAATGGTTGTATTGTATTATTATAGTACAACTGGCTATTGTTTTATCTTTTCACACTTGATATATATAGTCTTACAAATCGCCTAATGAACCCCTTTTTCAGGGTAAATGTGCTAGTTCATCCGGTTTAAATAAATGGGCTTGATGATAGTTGGGCTGATGGAGGAATTCACTATGGTAAGTGTCATGTTTTCCTTTTTAACTCTATGGTTGTTTATGCAATTTATATTTGAAATATGCACTTTGTTCTCATTAAACATGGCAACGTTTTAAATGGATTGATTGATATTTGAGAGTGTTCAAGAACATGATATTATGGAATACCAAATTATATTGACAAAACTATAGAGAATTGAATTTCATTCCTTAGAAGTGTATATACAATAGAGGGATAGTTGCATACAGTATGAAATAGTAAACAGATTTCAACTTTTAGAGCATTCATTCTGAAATACATGTTTGTCTTATAAATTTTACATAGCATATCCTTTAAACCATTCGCAGACAATCTTTTATATGGAACATTTGCACAGTAAGCTTAGGAGGAGGATCGTTGCAGGTACTTCTTCTTTTGAATCCGGGGTTCCAACTATAGTAAATCAACTTCAATGTACCTGGAACAAATGTCAACAAAAAAGAAACACCCATTCCATGATTGGAAAGGCGGAATAGACCTCACACACAGGAAAATAAGTTGTAATTCTTATCCAAACGACAATAAAAGAGAATGTCCAAATTAGTTTTAAGATTATTTCCAAACGACAATAAAAAGAAATGTCCAAATAAGTTTTAAGATTATTCATGCCCTCAATAGTTATTTTAAAACGGCAGTTTCGGTTGCATTCTGTTGAAACTTAATCCGATTCTGAAACCACCATCCTGACAATAACATATAAGAAGGATAACATGTTAATACTTGAACACGGTTGAAATAATTAGTGACCAAAGGGTGACTGCATCAAATGCTCACCGTCTTTTCTTCTTAGCGGCGGCTGTGATATTCTTATCTCCTTGAACATTATCATCAGCATTTTGTTCATCTTCAGCATCTGAATCTTCAATCTCTGACCTACAAACAACACAAACATGGACTCCATGTTCACTTATGCTTTATTGGTAAATGTTTTAAATTTTTTGGTAGGCAAATATTAGTCGTTTTACTCACCCTTTTTTTTATCACCCTTTGTAGATTTCACCATGGTGCTTAGAAGAACGTCATTATCGGAGTCTGAATCTACAGTATCCATGCTACAAACAATGGGAAACATGGTTAGCATGTTAATATTGTTGGTAGTTGTTTTTTTTGTATGTAAATGTTAGTTGGATTGATTACCTTTTTTTTTCCTATCCTCTGTAGGCTTGGTTGGTGTTTCAATGGATGGGGATTTAGTATGTGGTTTAGACGATGAACCTGCAATGTCAGACACATTATCAATGGTACTCGAGTTTGCACTTTCCACCAACGGCTGAGATGGGTCCACTACCCAGCAGGTAAAGCTTTCAAAAGTTCCATACTCATAGTAGGTATGAGATTTGATTTCGAACACGTGTGTTGTGCCAATGATATTAGCAATAGCAGGTGGCAAGTCTGCATGCTCAGCTTCATCCTCAGATTCCAATAGTGCTGCAGCTGGGAACTTAACCAATTCAGTTGCCGGCTCATCAAAAAGAACCACAACAGTTTGGTCGGTATCATCCGATATGCCAAGCTCTAGCCGATACCTGGAGTGGACATGGAACAAATGGTACGTATCAGTGTGACTCACTCTATTTATTAAATATGATCACACATCCTATAAGCGATAATCATTACACTACCTTATAACCGGGTATTCTACTGGTGTATCACACGCATCGCACCAAAAGCGGCCACTCTTTCTAGTAGCACCTTTTTTGCATTTCTCACCACCACATGCTGGGAAATTCCATCCCTTCCTAGTCCGAACATTTGAAATTTTGGCCTTACATAAAAAAGTTGCAGTCTGTGCAGAAATAAGCTATATCAATATTATGAAGGACAATGAATATATAGTTATGACGGGTACAAAAGATTACGTACATCATTTTGTCGGTTACGGGCCCATATGAGGAGATTCTCAAGTGTACCTTCCCTCGGTTCAGAATTATCTACAGGTGTAGATGCCTTTGAAGATTCAACACTGCTAACAGACAGGTAAATGATATTGGTAAGCTTATGGGTACCATGAGATTTTCAACGATAAACTCTAAATTCATTCCTATTCATACCCGGTATTTGACCTCAATGCTTTGATAGCAGGAACCGCATCATCATCCAATATGACAGTTGAAGAGCTACTGGATAAATACAGTTTATCTGGCAGGTAACAATACAGTATGAATTAGCATGTGTAAGTTGGTGTATCATGAATAAACCAAAAACTCCATGCGCACTCACTGTTGTAATGCTTTGCAGATGTTGATGTCACAACTACGGCACACATTCCTGTATATTTTGATTTCTTCTCAATCAGTATTTCTCCAAGGCCTCCCCATAGTGTCACCCGTATTGATTGGCCCCTTCACATACATGAAAGAAAATTACAACGACAGGTAATCTCATTAATAAATATTGCACAAAAAATCATCAAAATTACAACATCATGCGTAAAACATAACCATAACAACCTGTGATTTGCCAGATAGAAGTCAAGGTTTTTTCTCCCGGTTTTCGTGTAGTTCACCCTTCCAACATTTGTCACGTACCCCGCAACATCTAAAGGTATACAATTTTATTATATTTTAGTAACATTATTCACAGACGAATAATGCATGATCATTTAGAGAAATAGAAAATTACCAATGAGGTATTTGTTGTCCGTAGGTGTGAGGTGATCAAAATCCACCAATTGGAGAGGATACCGGACAAAGCCCTTTAAGCTGGTCACCGCTTTCCTTATGCTCGTTCCTCCATCAAACTCCAACATAAAGGTATCATCCTTCCTAATTCTAAAATCTTCCTTGTTATTCATGACAACAAAATTTTTAATTGAGTAAACACCCCCTTCTTTTAACCTCACAAAATTGTGAGCCACCGTGGACTTTGCCGTACAATGCATCACATTACCCTGCCAAAGAGTCTTGTTAAATACAGATACTGATTATTAATATTTTGTTACTGTATAGATTTTACACACCTTAGCATCAGAAACCAAGAATTCAGTGCCCAAGTACCGCCCATTGCTAGACGCATTTATATCCCATATTCTACACAGCATCACCACTATTGTGCCAGAAGAATTCAACTGCAACTCATCCAGAAACATTTGCGAGTTTGGGTTTCCAGTTTCCATAGACATGGAGCTTTTTTCTTTGATTGATGTTGGAGTCACTTACAATTTCTGGAAAGCCAACAGGTCTCGTGGCTCATTTATGCAGTATGCATTTAATAAGAATGTAATTGCAAATTGCACCCCTTTCACATTCATAACCGAGTATGTATTTAAAGTTTCGGGTGTAAATTAGTGAGGTTGGCCTAATTATGATATTGCTTAAACTACATTGTACGGTAACTACCCTTTTGTGCACAATACTCTTCCACATTAAATTAAGGGGTACAAGCTTTATATAGTATAGATTTCTTTACTTATTGTCTTGCATTATCTATACCTCACCATCCAAAGGTTTCATATATAATCGATCTAAAAGCTTTTGAAACGAAAATTAAATCGGTAAAACTATTCAACCCCTATTCTATATTTTCATACGTTTTCATATGTTTTCGTCCGTTTTTATACATTTTCTTATGTTTTCATCCGTTTTTAAACGTTTTCATCCGTTTTCTTACGTTTTTATCTGTTTCCATTCGTTTTATACGTTTTCGACCATTTTTCTTAGATTCTAATCCGTTTTTATACGTTTTCATGCGCTTGTACACGTTTCCACATGTTATTATCCATTTTTGTACATTTTCGCCCGTTTTCTTACATTTTCAAACGTTTTGGTACCTTTTCATATATTTTTATCCACTTTCATCTGTTTTTACACATTTTCATCAGTTTTTATACATTTTCTTATGTTCTTATACATTTTCGTCCATTTTTATATGTTTTCGTTCGATTTCATACGTTTTTATACGTTTTCGTCCGTTTTTATTAAGTTTCATATGTTTTTATCCATTTTTATACGGTTTCATACATTTTATCAGTTTTTACACGTTTTCATTCATTTTCATACATATTCTTACGTTTTTATCCGTTTTCATACGCTTTCATCTGTTTTTCTTAAGTTTTCATACATTTTTATCCGTTTTTTATACATTTTCATACATTTCATCCGTTTTTATCCATTTGATACATTTTTACCCATTTTCGTATTTTTTATAAGTTTTCTTACACAAAAAATGGACAAAAACGTATAATCGGCAAAAACGTACAAAAACGGATAAAAACATATCAAAACATATCAAAACGGATAAGAATGTATGTAGACGTATTAAATTGGATTAAAACACATGAGGACCGAATAAAAATGGAGGAATTTGTATAAAAACGTATTAATACGGACGAAAATATATAAAAATTGACGAAAACGGATAAAAAGGTAAAATATGTATTAAAATTAATGAAACCTTGTAAGAACGAACGAAAACGGATAAAAATGTAAGAAAACGCACAAAAGCGTATGAGAATATAAGAAAGCATGCGAAAATGTATGAAAAAAGATTAAAATGTATGAAAAAGTATAAAAACGGATAAAACGTACGAAAACGTATAAAAACAGACGAACATTTATAAAAACGAATGAAAACGTATAAAAAGGGACGAAAGCGGATAAAAACCTAAAAGAACGTATAGAAAAAGGACGAAAACGTATAAAAACGGATAAAATGTATGAAAACATAAGAAAACGGATAAAAACGTTTGAAAACGTAAGAAAAACGTATAAAATGAACGAAAACATAAAAAAGTGACAACTAATACAAATGAAAGAAAACGGGCGAAAGCATGTAAAAACGGATTAAAACATACGAAAACAGATAAAAGCATGTGAAAACGTATGAAAACGGATGAAAACGTATAAAAACGTAAGAAAACATACAAAAATGGATGAAAACGTATGGGATAGACGTGTAACCGTCTTTAACTAAAAAGGCTAACGTGCAACTGATAACGGAACTCATTTAACATCAATTAAAAAATGGATCGGTGGTGTTATTATTTATTTATTTATTTTTTCGAATGGCAAATGCAACTTTAAACTATGAGGACAAAAGTTGCAATTTTGGACAAACCATAAGGACCATCCATTAATTTATTCTAAAAATTAAACAAGTCACTTGAAACTAACTTTTACAAATTGCGTCGGACAATAAAGTATTAGTCCAAATTTTTGGATAATAAATCAAAAGGTACATATTTGACGTTTTAAATTTGATGGTGGAAGAGATATTAAAACTTCTCATCAACTAGTATTTTTGTTCTCTTTAATATGGTACAAGTTTCATCTAGTCTCTAGTCAAGGAACACTTGTTTGACAAGTTTAAGAATGCTGGCAACGCACATCATTTGAAAATAATATTACGTTGACTATAGTTTAAAAGATGTCTAGAAAAGTCATACCTAGTTTTGGATATTCTGAATCTTCAAGGTGTCTGTTTGACGTTATTATATATTTACACAAGTAAATTTGGCTAATCAACATACTTAAAGGATGAAAAACGAAAATTCAAAAGATTCCCATCATGTAGCACAAATTATATACGCTTTACTCGCCTCCGTCCCTCTATATATATACCCCACCGTTCTCCGTCCATCCCCACTTTCTCTCAACTAACACATTACTCTCTTTACTTTGTACTTTCTCTTTAACATTCATTATTTGACATTTCTCTTTATTTAATATATAGCAGTTTTTTTTAATAATCTATATAAAACGATGATGCAAATCGGCTCAACAGTTCCTGCACACAATCTTCAAATATTTCAAGCAAGATTTGCCGTTAATTGTAATGGGTCGTCTGCAAAACCTCCACTAAAATCTTGTTCATCCAAAACTAGCAAGAAAAACATTACCTTATCAACAGATAAGTTCACAAGAGAACACTTATCAAATCTTGATAAATTATTAGGTAGTAAAGAGACTCATGTCATTCATTCGGAACCAGAAATGGTTAAAAAAGATAGTGCTGATAATGGGTTACTAGAGAATAGAGTAAAGGGTCTTTTAGAAGGGCTGAATTTACCTCAAATTTGGCCCGAAAATAAGGCGGCGGAAGAGATGTCTCCCCGCCACCTTAACAGGCTACAAAGGCTGTTGTCAAAAAACGGAATTGAATATTCTCCACGAAAATGTCTGGCTGCTAGGTGGAGAGAGTATCATGGTTCCAATAATTGGGAGGGCTTACTTGATCCACTTGATGAGAATCTTCGGCGAGAAATGGTGCGATACGGCGAGTTTATTCAAGCTGCGTATCATTGTTTTAATTCTGATCCCGCCACCTCGGGGAAGGAAGTGCCTTCGCCCCGCCAGGTCTTGGTCCCCGATAAATCCTACCGGGTAAGCAAGACACTGTACGCCACCTCATCTGTCGGGTTACCTAATTGGGTGGACAAGGTGGCGCCAGATCTTGAGTGGATGACACAACGTACCAGTTGTATTGGGTACGTTGCTGTATGCGACGATCAAAGAGAGATCTCTCGCATGGGTCGAAGGGATATAGTAATATCCCTTCGCGGAACAGCTACATGTCTTGAATGGGTGGAAAACATGCGGGATCTACTAGTGAAAATCCCTGGGGAAACTGACGGGACCTATGGACAGCCGAAAGTACAATGTGGTTTTTTGAGTTTGTACAAGACCGCAGGGACTCATGTCGCGAGCCTAGCAGATTCAGTGATTGCAGAAGTCAAACGGTTAACTGAGTTATACGAAGGTGAAAACCTAAGTATTACAGTGACCGGACATAGTCTTGGTGCCGCGTTAGCTTTATTGGTGGCTGATGATTTGAGCACATGCAAACAAGACATGCCACCAATAGCAGTCTACACATTTGGTGGTCCTCGAGTTGGAAATCGTGGTTTTGCAAAGCGTCTTAGTTCCCAAAATGTGAAAGTGCTACGAATTGCAAACTCTCAAGATATCATTACTCGGGTTCCAGGAATGTTCGTTAGTGAAGAACTTGATAAAAAACTAAGAGAGTCAAAAAGCGCTCACAAAGTTTTGGACATGCTCGACAACAACATGCCATGGGCATATGCACATGCTGGAACAGAACTACGAATCGACACAAAAAACTCTCCGTATCTAAAACCGAACGCTGACGTGTCATGTTGTCATGACTTGGAAGCATACCTACACTTGGTGGATGGGTTCTTGGCATCAAATTGCCCATTCAGAGCAAATGCAAAAAGAAGCTTGGTGAAGTTGCTACATGAACAAAACTCAAATGTCAAGAAATTATACACAAGCAAAGCAAAGGGGTTGAAGTTGAATTTAGAAAGAGATATGCATATGTCAAATTGTTTGCCAAGTCCATCATAAAACTTGTATTATGCCACCTGTTTCTTAGATCTTTTTTCAAGAGGATAAATAGACTTCTTGTTAATATACGTCACTGGCATCGTGTATATTGTGCGCATATTACCTACAATCACATTTATCAGGGTAAATGTTGCTATTAAACAAGAGTTGATGAATAGAATTCTCACATATTGACCAGCACATAATATTTTGTAATCTAAAATCTTTTACAATGTTCATCTTTACTAAAATCAACCCATATATATAACATCCTCTCTCTAAAATTAACAATCACCAATTTTGATGGAAAACGTTGGGTAAACCGGCGGTGTATTTTTAAAATTTACTACTTCATCATATATATGGGAAAATGGCATAAAAAGGCATCATTTTTGCCATTTTTTGTCATAGTATGTAGCGTTCTTTTTTCTTTTTGATTGTAGCACTAACCTTTTTAAATCGTGCCATTGTGTGTACCAGTGACCTGCTTGACCTGTTGAGCAGGTTGAGTTAACGATCGTTTGTTTTATTATTGTAGTGTTAGTCCTTTATACTAACGACCATTTATAATTAACTAAATGAAGCCTGTCAACTTAACGCTTGTTTATTTTATTATTGCAACGTTAGTCCTTTACACGTTTTCGCACGTTTTCGTCCGTTTTTGTCCGTATTTACACGTTTTCGTTCGTTTTTACACGTTTCTGTCCGTTTATGTTTTCGAAAGAAAATTTGAAAAAAAATTAAAAAAAAGGTTTTGGAAAAAAATTCAAAAAAATGTTTTTGAATTTTAAAATTCCAAAAAACATATTGTCCAAAAAAAATTTAAAAAATTTGAAAAAATTTTCTAATTATTTTTAATTTCTAAAAAATATTTTTTAGAAAAAAAAATTAAAATAAATATATATTTTTGAAAAGAAAAATTCGAATAAAAAATTTTTTTTTTTCGAAAATTTTTTTTTTTATAAAAATATTTGAATAAATTTTTTTATTTTAGAAACTCTTTTGTAAAAAATATTTTTATTCAAATATTTTTCTTAAAAATTTTTATTCGAAAAAAAATTTTATTCTAAATTTTTTTTATTCGAATTCTTTTTAAAAAAAATATTTTTTTTGAAATTATTTTTTTTAACTTTTTTTTCTAAAAAATTTTAAAAAAAAACACTTTTATTTTTTGAATATTTTAAGAATATTTTTTTTGGATAATTTTTTTTTGGATAATTATTTTTTGAAAAAATATAAAAAAAAAAGTTTTTAAAAAAAAAAAAAAAAAAAACCGAAAAGAATTTTGTATTTTAAAATATTTTCGAAAAGAATTTTATTTTTTGAACTTCGTCTGTTGTTACACGTTTTTGTCCGTTTTCGAACGTTTTCGTCCGTTTTTACACGTTTTCGCCTGTATTTACACGTTTTCGTTCGTTTTCGCACGTTTCAGTCTGTTTTCGCACTCTATTGTGCATTTTTACACGATTTTGTTGGTTTTTACACATTTTCGCACGTTTCGTTCGTTTATATATGTGTGAAAACGTGCGAAAACGGACATAAACGGACGAAAACGTGTTAAAACGAACAAAAACGTGCGAAAACAGATGAAAACGTGCGAAAACGGACAAAAACGTGCGAAAACGAACGAAAACGTGTAAAAACGGACGAAAGCGTGTAAAGGACTAATGTTGCAATAATAAAATAAACGATTGTTAAGTTAACATGCTCCATTTAGTCATTTATAAACGGTCGTTAGTATAAAGGACTAACACTGCAATAATCAAACAAACGATCGTTAACTCAACCTGTTGCAACAGGTCAAACAGGTCACCGGTACACACAATGACACGATTTAAAAAGGTTAGTGCTACAATCAAAAATAAAAAAGGACGTTACATACAGTGACAAAAAGTGGCAAGTATGATGCCTTTTTATGCCATTTTCCCTATATATAAATAAGGACATATTTAAAAACACATGTTTATCAAAAGATGTTTTCTAATTTTTCCAAAAAACCAAATACAACCTACTTAATCAATCATCCATAATGTAATAGTAAAATATACCTTATGTAATTCTGCAAAACACGAACGATGTTCCATATTTTCTTCTTTGCTCCCACGTCTAAAGAATTTCTCAAAGAACACGAGTCATCAAACTCTGATCCACAAAACGAGATCAACCCAGCCAGTGTCCACACTAGCACTCAAGCATACCCTGCTAGGTTTTAGCTAATAGACGTCATTCGTAACAAGAGAAACCAAAACACGAACATACAATGTGTTCGTGTGGTGGTGTGTGTGTTTCGGGCAAACAGAGGTGCACCAAGGGTGTTAAGGGTTTTGTCAATTGATTGATTTATTGATCAATGAATCAGATTCATTGAACTTATATTTATATTAATATTATAACTTATCAAATAAGAAAGAGATATATAATACCTTTAACATGTAACAACCCACAAAATCTCATCACTATCATTCCCATTACAAATACTTATAGTAGGTATTTCACAGGTAAATTTTTGCTTTTTATGTGCATTCATTACTTGCATGACTCTCTAGACCTGCCGACGTATCCAGACAAGCCAGATAACTTAGCACTCACATTCTATAAACCCCTGGTATGTCAAGCATAAGATCACAACAACACCACAATAAGTAAGTTACCAATCTAACACACTAAAATTATCACAAAACCATAATAAACCCTAATTAAGCCCTAATTAGACCTATGTGCTTACTAAACCCTACATGCTTAACTAAACTAGTTTGAAAGTATCCAAGGCTTAAGTATGAGTTACCTTAGGAACATTAGGATACCTTAGGACCCTTAGGCACTAGCACAACCCATTAGAGCTTAGGTACAAGCTCCTTAGGCACAGAACCATAACTAGGTTATAACTTCCCGAAAACTATGTCAAACCTTCCCAAATCTTTCCCATAAGCTACCATACTTAGTATAAACCTCTTAGGACTTAGGATTAGTCATTAGACACTCATAGGACCTTAATTTAGACACAAAACCCTAGGCAAAACCCTAAACTCACTCTAGGTAAAACTAGGTCAAAACTAAACCAAAACTAGTATAAACCTAAACCTAATCACCTCTAAACTAGCAACCAAGCACCCTATCACCTCCCCCTAACCTACCTAGCACCCAAGCACCTCCAAGCACCCAATAAAGGAGGTGGATCACCTCCTTGTCGACGCCTTGTCACCACCTCCCCTAAACCGCCTCTCTCGGCAAACCACCACCACAACCGGCCTATCTCAGCCCCCTACCTACACCATAGCTTCTCCTCGTCACCTCCTAGACCTGACACACCACCCCATAGCCTTGCTTACTTGACCTCCCCCCCCCCTCGACACATGGCAGCATCTTTGTGTGCTCGCTACTCCATCGAGGACTATAAATACCCCCGAACCCTTTCCATTTCATTCCACACCTCTTCTCCTCTTTACCTTACATACATTCTGTAGTATAAGATCCATAGAAGTCGAGTATAGAATCCCTTGCCCTGTCGAGTTGTGGTTTGGCCGAGAGAAGCACTAGAAACCTTAGAAAACCCTAGTTAGCCCTCGTTAACCTTTCCCTAGTCAAGTACGCCTTCATTTCTTATTATATTAGCTTTAGTTTAGTCCTAGGATAGTATTAGGATGCCTTAGATCACCTAGGATCCCTTGCCTAAGCCTTGAACACTAGAACTAGTTAGTTTTCTTTTTAAAACTCTAAATAGAGTCGAATATATGTTTACATGCTTTAAGCCCTTTCCATAAGCCCTAAGCTAGTTTAGGTAACTTATATAAGCTAATATTAGTTAAACATAAGCTAGGAAACCTTTTTGTTACATAAAAATATAGTTTGCATGGAATTAGGACTATTTTTGCAAAGTTTTCCATGCATAGGGGTATATATGGTAACTTTCTGCAAATATTAAGTCTAGGGACTATTTTTGACATTTCTTAAAAGTTAAATATAAGGACCCTTTTTGCAAAGTTATAAAACCCTAGGATGAAAAGTTAAATAGTTATAAAATTTAAAAGGACTAGTTTTGCAAAAGTTATAAAGTTAAGGGTATAAAGGGTAAATATAGAAAACTTATAAGTCCAAGGGTCATTTCTCTCATTTTTCTAAAATATATAAGTATAAGGACTAATAGTGTTAAGTCTAGATAGTTATTGTAACACCCCCGAAATCTGGTACAGCAGAAGACTTATCAAAGTTCGGGGTGCTACTTGGATTGGTACACAACACAGTTATACATAACAGAATAATCATAAATAAGTTTTGATAAAAGGTTAAAGTAAGAATTTAAGGTTTACAACCCGAATGTAGCAAGCCCAAAATAAATAAAGATAGGTCCCAAATTATTTATTATCAGAGTTTTAGCCGATGACTGATCCTTGTACCCGCAACACTCACCAAGCCTTCAGTAGCAACCAGCATATCACAACCTACACAGTAACTGAGAATACATGCTAAAACGGGTCAGCTTACGCTGGTGAGTTCATAAAGTCAAACACAAACCAACACAACGCAAGGGTTCATATAATAAAGCATGACTTGATGCGTGGTTTTGTGACCTTACAACAGGTTTTACCTCTCGAGGGATCTCAAGAGGCTTACAACCCCACCAGGCAGTGTACCTGACCGATGTAGTATAGGATAGTGGTAAGTACGAGGGATTGATCGTTCTCTCACAGGGAATAGTGTTCATTAGGATAGAAAAGCTACTCTAATAGGTCTAAGGGTAGAAGGAAGATTCTTTTTGTATTTTTATATTTTTATGAAAGCAATTAAAATCTCGGTTTTTGGAAGAAGGGAGGAATTAGTTGTTAATCAACTAACCCAAGTTTACTACTTATGCAAATTAAAATAAATAAATATCTAAACTATTGTTGTTGTGAAAACAATATGGAGAAAATTGTGTTTACTTAGATTTCATTACTCCCTAACTATCTTCTAC